>KE525023.1:213137-252961 GCA_000441895.2 Anopheles sinensis
TTAGTTCGTCTCTTCTTATTCTTTTTTTCTTCTTTTATTTATGTAGCTTTAAGAGCTATAACAAATTATCCTCCTTTTCGGAATGCACAGTGTATCATTGCAGCTGTTTGAAATCTGCTTTGCATTTATAAAGGTTCTTTTACGCACATTTGGCCATTTCTGAAGTATTTTGGATTGATTAACAGTAAAACAAAACAAACAAAATTCAGCGCTACATAGTTTTCGGACGAAACTATCGTCGGTTTATTCGTACACATTAATGGAAGGGTACGCAAAGTGCTCGGTGTGCAACACTTTCGCATTTCGCGTCTTTACACTACATATAATATTTATCCGTTTACTACGTTACGTTATTATGCTCACTAATAATTTTGTTTATCGTTTATCGTTAATTCATCATGCATCGTTTGTAACGCAGTCCCCCCACCCCCTCTTCTCAGCCTTCCCAACAAACCCCTTCCCACCCTCAGTGGTCATCTTTCCCTACCCCGTTTTCATCGTATAGCCAGCTAGGAGTAGCTCGAAGTAGAAGTAGTAGCAGCGCGCTAAGCAAACTACACTCACCTATCGCTCGTCGGGGCGTGTAAATTAACTAAATGCTGATGATTCGTTCGTAGGCAGCCGCAAGGAGGATGACGGATGGAGATAGATAGAGGGGTGGGCGGGCCACACACCACAGGCACAGGGGCGCACGCACGCACGCACGCAGAGTACACACAAACAAGCCATTAGTAGAAAGAAACACAGACACACACACACACGATATGGCGAGTGGTGTATTATGAAGGAAAGATTGAAAAAAGGAATCGTTGTTGAACCGCCAAAGTTAGCAAAGAATTGCAGCGTTAAAAAAAGAAGAAAAAAGACAAAATAGAGACGAATCAGTGTCAGAGATGAAATTGTTACTAAACATGCAGCACGGGACGTGATGAATGAACAATGAAAGATCAATAAGATCAAACAACATCACCCTAACGATCGGATAATATTTGAAACGGGAGGCGACGCTCGCAAAAAGCCTGTTACATGAAGCTAGCATTTCGTCTAGTTCTAAGCTAGATGTCGTCTAAACGCCTATCTCATACAATGGAGAACGGAACCTGCTGCTACGGAAGAAGACATGCACGGACAGTTCTAATTCGATTATGATGGTAATGATACAACAACGTAGTGATCCTGATTATGATGATGGAAATGAGACGCTTCAGAATCGAGAAGCCGGTCGAAGGAGATTGCCTCCGTTTCTTAGATCACTCTTCTACTTTACACATCTACTTCCCTCTCATTTTTGTGGCTCAAAACGAGTGTACGCGCGCGTGTTCGAATGTGTGTGCGGTGGTGGTGGTGGTGGTTGTGGTGATGGGGGAGTGAGTGGTGTGGTTATGTGCTTGGCTTTACATACCACCGTACTGGTATGGGGTCATATTTGGTTGCGGGGCGACGTACGCGCCGGCGTACTGTGGGGCGTACTGGGGCATGCCGATGCCGGGCCCGGCCGTCAGCATGAGCTGCGGTTCGGGCATGATGATCGACTTGTGTTCGGTGCTGTCGCCTTCCTTCTGTCGTTCCGCGTCCGACGCTTCGAGCTTGTCAACCTTGGAGGTGTACTCTCTCGTCACCTGCAACAACCGGATAACGGGAGGAAAACGTGTGTTAGAACTCAGCGGCCAACTATTTCACCACTGTGCTTTGTTACCTGAATAATGTAGGGCATCGCAAAGTCCATGATGTTGTGGCGCCATGCAAGTTCTAGGATAACGTCGGGCCGCAGCAAGTCATAGCACTGTGGAGGAAAAGGGGGGAGAATGTTTCCGATTATTTCGAGATCCGCTTCGTGTCTTATTTCCTTCCCCTTGCTCACTTACCTGGAAGAGACATGCCGCAAAGCAATCGTATGCGCCGCGTTCCAGGAACCAGCCGAGCAACTCCTCCGCCAGCTCGCCCTGGTGCGATTCGGCCGCGTACTCCATCGCGTCCTTGAACAGGCGGTCCTTCTTGCACAGCTCCACACTCTGCTTCCAGCGATTGTTTCCTACCATGGGAAGAAAAAGTACAGTTAAGACGAGCTGCATTGGAAGAAATCCGTCACATCGTAACTACCTTTGTACAGATAGGCGGCAATACGGCGGAACTCGGTGAGCTCGTGCTTTTCGAGCTTCTGCGCCAGCGCAATGTTGTCGAAGTTGTCGAACGCATCGATCGAGGTGCGCAGCCCCTGGTAGTCCTCCTCGTCGATCAGCAGCCCGTTGAGCGCCTCGTTGATGGCCTTATTGTTGAGGCTCTGAACCGAGCGCAGGTAGGTCTTGACCAGCTGCAGGTGGCCCTGCTTGGTGAAGAAGCTGACCGCCCGCGTGTGGTCCATGCGGGGCGCCAGCACGAGCAGCATGTCGTTCAGCAGGAGCGGCTTGTAGTCCAGGTAGAACTGGATGGCCTTGTAGTACAGCTCGATGTTCGCCACCTTGGTGATGATGTCCTTGAAGTGGCCCTCGCGCCACGCCTCGGACGGGTGGGCCATCATCGCCAGCACGGCGTTGTCGTACTCCTCGTACTTGTCGTACAGGAACACCAGCTCCGACCAGAGGTGCGCCTGCTCGGCCGCCCGCAGCACCTTCGGGATGTTGACGCGCGACCAGAACAGCTCCAGGTGCTCGCGCATCTTCGCCGGCTTATACTTGGAGTACAGGATGGCCAGCTCGGTGAACATGCCCATGTGCGCCCGCTCCAGCCCGAGCGCCGCCTCCAGCAGCCCGATCAGCTCCTCGAAGTAGCCCCGGTCCTGGTAATAGTTGATCAGGTCCTCCAGCTCGTCGGCGTGCACCACGATGTGCAGGCCGCACATCTGCGCCAGCCGGAACTCTTCCGCGTCGACGCACGCGAAGCACACCTCCTTCCAGGTGCGCGTCGAGTTGGCCTTGCGCGCCCCATCGACCGCGCCCTGGAACTCGCGCAGATGCACCAGCGTGATGGCGAGCCGCGCAAAGTTGCTCACGTTGTTGTACAGCAGCTTGGCCGCCTCGTACATGCGATCGGTGAAGCACCGATCGCCGATCTTCTGGATATCGGCGTGGTTCGGTCCAGACACGAACTCCTCCAGGTCGGCCAGCCGGCCCGTGCGCGCGTACGCGTAGATCAGCTCGCTCTCGATGTAGCTCTCGCGTGCCTTCTTGCGTGCCATCTGCAGGTAGCGTACCAGGTCCTCCCACGAGTCGTTGCGGCTAGCCGTCTCCACGACGTCCATGTAGGCGCTCGGGTCGTCCGCCTTGATGTAGCTATCGATCGCCTCCTTCACCAGGCCCTGCTGGAGCTGGGCGCGTGCCAGCTGCGACCATACGGCCGGCTCGTTGCAGCGCTCGGCGAACTCGTTCGCCCGCTCCAGGTTGTTCACCTGCTCGATCAGCACCTGGATGGCGGACGTGTTGACGTCGAACTTCTTGAAGATCGCGAACGCCTCCTCGTACAGCTCGTTGTTGATCGCGATGTTAGCGATGTCCGGCGCGTCGTAGTTGTCCAGCCGATTGATGTAGTCCATCACGCGGCTCCGGTCGGCCTTGATCGCCGTCAGGATGAGCAGATTCTGCAGGTTGCGATGGTCGGAGAACACGGACGAGTCGAGCACGATCTTCTCGAGCAGCTCGATCAGCTCGTTCGGCAGGTCGGCCGTCATGAACGCCTTCACCGTGACGGAGATGTCGTCCGGATCCTGCGTCTCCGACAGGGCAGTCTGCACCACCTGGTCGATCAGCTGGCGCTTGTAGGGATTGGCCTCGGAGAGCACCTCCGCCCACAGCTCGGCGTCGCGGCGACGTACCAAATAGCGCGCCTCCGACTTGAACAGCGAGTTCTCGTTGCACACCGCTATCAGCTCCCGGTCGCACTGGCCCCGCTCGTAGGCGACGCACGCCAGATGCGGGTCGCGCTTCTCGCAGTACCGACCGACGACGCGACTATCGTAGAACTGATTCTCCTTCAGGAACCGCTCCGGGTTGTTGTTCGAGTCGATGTAGATCTTTGCCAGCGCGTTGTGCGTGGCCGGCTCGACGCAACCCTCGTGCACGCGCGACTCCAACCACGGCAGCAGCAGCTTCAGCCGGTTGCGCTTCTCCACCTCCTCCACCAGCTCGTCCGTCGAGAACTGACCTTTCACGACGAGGATCAGATTTTTGATGATGTCCTCCGAGCAGTCGACGTCGAGCAGACCGCCGACGACGACGGGCAGTCGCGAGGGGTTGACCTTCTGCACGTAAATCTCGATGTACTTCTGCAGGCTGTTGCGGTAGAGGTACAGCACCAGATCGTGCACGAAGTCGAACCGATCGCACACGATGATCAGCGGCAGCTGATCGGTGAGCTTGGCCTCCTTGAGGAAGTTCTTCACCCGCTCGGCATTGTAGCAGTTCGACTCGCGGCAGATACGCTCCACCTCCTTGATCTGGTTCGTTTTGCACGCCGCCTGGATGTACTTGAAGTGCACCTCCGGGTCCTGGCTGAAGTTGACGATCGAGCCGAGGAAGTAGAACAAGCCCTCGTAGCTCTTGAAGCCCTCGAACAGGTCGATCAGCGCCTTGGTCGTCAGCTGCTCGTGGTACTTGGTAGCGATCTGCACGCAAATCTGCAAGTTCTGGCGAATGTTCGCCGTCAGCATCGCCTTCAGGCACTCGAGCGAGTCCTCCACCGAGAGGGTGCCGAAGAACCCGACCAGCCAGTCACCGTTCAGCAGCTGCGTGTGGACGACCGCGCGCTTAATGTCGTACAGATCGGTGTAGTGCTCGAGCGCTCGCTGCAACAGGCCAGCCTTCTCGCACAGCTGAGCGATGTGCGCCCGATCGTAGTGCGTGAACATGGCGTTACCGAGGATCGCGTCCGCGACCTGCGGCGCCGACATCAGGTTCATCTCGAGCAGGCGCGTCTGCAGGGCGCCCTCGGCCGGCCGGTTGTTCTTCAGCGCGTCGAGCAGGAACGCCGTGCACTGCTGCACCATGTTCTGCTCCATGAAGATGTCCACGATCTGGTTGATGTCCGCGAGCGGCTCCTCGTCCGCCACCAGCATCGAGGCGAAGCCGGATCCCTGCTCCGGGTTGGTGCGCATCACCGAGCGCAGCAGGAACACGTAGTCCGGGCTGTAGTTCACCTTCTTCGCGTACAGCACGATCTTCTGGAACTGGCCCGTCTCGGCGAAGCACTGGATCACCTTGTTCGGCACGTTCGAGCGCAGATAGATCGACAGCGCTAGCGTCGGATCGGACGGCTTCACCAAATCACCGAGCTCCTCGCTGCACTCCAGCTTCTCCTCCTTCAGCCACTTCTCGCACAGCTGCTTGCGGCCCTGGGCCAGCACCGGGCGGCACAGCTCGAGCGATTCGTACTTGTTCAGCTTGCCCTGGTCGAGCAGGATGCCGAAGTACTGCAGCAGCGGCGGCGAGCTGGTTCCCGGCTGGGCCGGCACCTGCTGGAACTTCTGGATCGTCTGGGGCGTCCGGAGGATGCCCTTGGGCGCGATCGCCGCCACCTTGGCCGCCTCCGCGTACTGCCCGTTCGTGAACAGGTGGTTGAACTTGCGCACGAACAGGTCCTCCGCGCCGGACAGATTGTTGCGCACCGCCATGCGCAGCGCCAGGTCCGGGTTCTGCAGCACCGTGTTGATGTACGGGATGATCTGCTCCTCGTCCACCGTCACCGACAGCACCTGGCCCTTGCGGTTCACGCCGATGATGCCGCCGCTCGACTCGTGCGGCGCCGTCACGAAGATCGTGTCGCCCGAGATGCGGTTCATGTAGATGCAGGTCGCCGTCTCGATGTCGTACATGTGGATGTAGCCGTACTTGGTGATCAGATAGATGACGTCGTACCGCGGGGACACCTGCATCGCGACCGGGAAATCGCTCTGCGCCTCCGGCGGGAAGAACACGTCCACCGCCTTCTTCGTGAACGCGACGTTGCCGGCCGGCGGCGTGCCCACCTCGATGATGTGCAGCTTGGCCGCGGTCTGCGAGCGCACGGCGAAGCAGAACAGCGTCGACAGCTCCTTGTTCTCCTCCATCTTGAACGTGGCGAACGACGCGGCGTGTCCTTCGATCGCCTGCGACACCTTACGCTCGACCGAGTACAGCTGCATGGCGCCGATGACGCGATTCTGCTGTGCCGAGATACCTGCAAAAGAAGACAACGGTCAGACGAAATTGAAGACACACTCCATGCCTACTGCGATGGTCAACTACGAAACCTACCTACTAGCAGCAACCAAGCTTGCTTCGGATCGGTGCGATAGTTGATTATCTGGCATCCGTTCAGCGACGAGTGGCGCTCGAACATCTTGATCGGCGTCGAGTCGCCCTCCATGGACCAGTGGTACACGGACGTCTCCGTCACCAGAGACAGCGTGTTGAGCGTGATCCACTTCCAGAACACCACCTCCTCCGTCATCGTGTGCGCCTTCATCTTCGACTTCATCTCGATGTTGAAGATCTGCAGCGTCTTCTGCGCCTTCAGGGCGATCACCTTGCTCGCCGGGTTCATGATCGCCGAGTCGGCGCTGATCGGCCGCCGGATCGGGTTCTGTGCATCGTTCATGTCGATGATGACCACCTGCGCCGTCTCGCCCACCTTCTCCCGCACGCAGATGAACTTGTCCGACTCCATCGTCAGGTTGGTGAACGAGATCGAGCTCGGGTTGATGTTGATGTTCGTGAGCTACACCGATGTGGGCATCCGAACCGGGCAGCGTATGATAACGACGATTGGGAAGGAGAAAAGAAAAATTACGATAAGAACATCATCCCACTAAAAACGGTGGTGGAGTGGCAGACGTGGAACTTGTTCCTTCGCCCTATGCGCGTTACGCTCTTCTTGCTATTCGCAGTCAATATTATCTCGCTTTTCGTCGCATTGTAACGCGTTGGTTAATGGCCAAGTCTAGAAGAGAACAATCTTCTCTCGAATAAAAAGAAAGTAAGCAAACACAATCGTCACAGTAGCCATGGAGCAAACCTTCAACCCACGGAGTGAACTTTTTCTTCTTCCCACAGGAAGTGTGACTAATGCGATTCGGTTTTTGGTTCGCAACTTCAGCAACGGCATTGGAAGGAAATTTCATTTCCCATCCCTCAAAAATAGAATACTTTCGGCAGCGTGTGGGCATTTTTTTTCTTCTTTTTGTTGTTGGATTTGACGGATCTAGTTTCCTCCTTCCTCTCTTGCTTCTGCTATTGGAAATTGGGGATGTGCTTGGAAAAGCCAGCGTCGTTGCGTGGGAGGGACGTGGACCGTTGCGTAATGAGAAGTCCCTTAGGTCTTTCTTCTTCGTCCTTCTAATTCATTCGTGGGAAACGCGCGCATGCCGTTGTTCCTTCGTTTGGGCCTTTGCCTACTCTTTACATATACTCTTTTTTATAAGCTACAAATTTATTCCGTCTTCCTCGTCATCCGAAAGAGATTAATGTAGCCCAAATCATTAAAAAGTAGTTTTAGGACGTTGCGTATGCTAAACTTCCTCTGCACAAGCAACAAAAAACGACACGTCGCTGACAAACGACAAGTGATATCACTCCACATCGCCTTTCAAGCAGTAAAGGGGGCGTCGGGCTTTGTGATGACACATGACCGAATTCCCTCTGTCCCTCCACCACTTGTGAAACCTGCCCCTTCATTAAATCATATTTGCAATGGGAGGATGATGATGAGCCTATTCTAGGTCAATGTAATGTTCTGTTTTCGTGGCCCTAAATCGCACATACACACCACACACTCACCTGTAAGTGCTCCTGAAAGCGTATCGGTAGTTGTTGCGACATTTTTCCGGCTGCTTATTCACTACTGTGTATTCAATTCACTTCTCGAACGAACGACTTCTCAGACTTCCACACTTATCGTAATTCCGATTTGTTTGTTTTCTTCACTCCTGCAGGATACTGGTCACTGTTAAATGTATGTTGCTTGATTGGACAGATTCACACAAAACAGGAAGGACACGAACGGTTGCTCAAGTCGTACGGCTATATTCGCTCTTTTTTGCACTATGTTATCGGATACCGTGGAACCTTACTGAAATAACCAGGAGAACATTAAACGGATTAACACGAGTTGTCTAGCAGCATTTGCCTACTTTTCCCCTAGCAACACAATGAGACACACTACAATATGCAATCATGTTCGAACCACCAGCATCGCATATCATGTTGCCGATCGATTGTTCTTTCCGCACCTTGCCGCCTCCTTCGTGGATTACGAAAATTATTATCGTTGCGTATTCCTGTGTTCTAATATAATGGCTGAACTATTCTGCGTACACCAAAAATTCCGAAACCCTACGGTTTGGCACATTCCCACACACCAACGAGGCGAAGGACGAAACGGACGGTTCTGTAGCCCAAAGATGACTGATTCCAGCAAGCGCATGCAACCGCGAGCGCACGCATACATCAACCCACCGGATGCCCTACACATACAATGGCATGAAGTTGGAGGCGCCTTTTGATGAAAAAATAAAAAAATAACATAGTTATGTAGATAGCTAAAATCGACGTCGTTCGTGTGTTTCCGTTCGACTTCGTATGTATGTGCATCCGTGGACGGAGGAGAGTACTTTTCACCGAATCCAATATGGCCGCACGGTGGTTAACAACAGGACATTTCTCTTCAATTAATGTTGACTCTTGTCGACGTGACCCAATTTGAAGGATCGAGCGACAAGTGATCCTAGAGGGCGTGCAAAGAGGATTTTGCGGACGGTCCACACTCCGACGATCGTAAGCAACCAACAACAATCGTATACAGGAAGCGAGAAAATTTTCCAAAGAGAAAGAAAGTGTGCGTGCATGTGTGTTTCGGCAGTGAGCACTAAACTGATGCACAAACACAAACGTTTCGAAGACAAGAAAAAAAAGATAAAGCGTACGAGAGAGAACGAGTAGCACGTCGGGATGGAGAAATGAAGAAAACAAGTCACTTCCTCGGGAAGGTAAATTAAATTATCGTGGACACTGAAGTATGTGGTATGGAGCAATAGGGCCGGACACACATATTGCCCTGATTGATGGTGTCGCCGCCATCCCGTATGTTGCGTGAAAAAAGATTCAATTATTCGAACATCCATCAGATTATCATATTGGTACGCGGAGGCTTTTTGGTTGCCTATGGAGTAGGTGAGGGGGGAGCGCCTCTGGGAAGTATGTTTCATGTTAACTGCCGTTTTTAGTATTGGTGTCTCAGGTACCGCGGAGACGATATGCCCCGCAGGTATGCTCCGGCATAATACAATACACCTCCCCTCGGTGTGTTGGAGCAAAATGGCTCGCGTTGTTGAGTCACTTTCTTCTGCCATAGGTAAGGGAAGCCCCCGCCCCATACTGAACACACACACACACGTAAACCAAGTGCCACATCACTTCAATGCCGGAACCTTTTTCCACTTTTTCCACCGGTGCTAGCGTAAGCTCACAAATGTATTTTATTCGGTAACCATTTCCCCGATCTCTACCGCGGGATGAAGTCACGATATCCTGGAAAAATCTCTCCTCCGTACAATTATCAACAGCAAATCCAACCCGAACGCAGGGAATGGCAGGAAATGCAATTATCTAAACATGGTACAGCACAACGCAGTGTTAACTTTTCTCTTAGTACTAGTAGGCGGATGTAGGCGAGAATAACTCTTCCCGTTGTTATCTTTAGCTTCCGAGAAAAGAGGGCTACCACTGTCGTAACTGCACGAGCTCATAGATGCGCAAAACTTTTTTGCTGCCGCTTCGCAATTTACACATTCCACGGTTAAATTGGGAAGCAATCGGTACTTCGTAGGGTAATAAATCAGGCTAGTTAGTTAAACGAACGAACATGTGCCACAAAGGACACTTTTGTTCGAAAATTTAGAGCGAAATTTACACCAAATCCTACCCGCGAGCACGACACCAACCGTTCGCAGTCGAAATTGTACTGCAAATTGCATCGTCACCCAAGCTTTTTGACGTTTACATGTCGTTTTGATGTGGAAGGGTTGCCAGCCGTTGAGCTGTTTTTAATTGCCAATCAAAAATGCACCATTATATTATGTGAGGCCTATATTTCACCGTGTAAATTCATTATTTAGTTGTAGTCGGTTAAAATGTATAGAAGACGATGTAATTTTAACCAGAAACGCTTTGAGGAATATCACATTTTAAACCCGTTTATATCTGCTTCTTCGCAACTGACGTCCTTGCGTTTGACATGAAGCACAATGCGGGGAAAGATGTTTTGAAAATTTGGCGATGGTGCCAAGAAATTTATTTTTATTGCGGTTTTACCCGCGAAAGGAAAGAATCGTTCTTATTCTAAGTGGTTATATCATTGCTGACGCTCTTTAAGTAGAAAATAAGTCGTCATTTGGAAAACCTGACCGATCAATAGGTAGAGGCGAAACATTACAAATTGTCCAGTGGTGCATTGGAACACATCTGTGTAGTGAATAAACCTGCGGTTTGTTATGCTAATTATGTTATCCAATTTGTGATGTTGTTTGGAGGCAAATTTATTTCTACTCAGGTCAATCCTGTATTTTACTATGTGGGCTAAAGGATTGTATAGAAATCTACGTAAAAATTACCAGTTAACACTTTGTAGTTCATTGCTTATTGAAGTTGTACAACAGTTGTATTTTTAATTCTGCAGCTATATTATCATATTTTCTTTATATTACTGTTTCACAGACATATCCGCGCTACCTTTGCTGAGACGACGAGATTGGAGAGTATAGATTGTTTCCCATAACCACAGGAAAACCTTCGTTATAACAATGGTACGTTACAAAAGAAACCGGTAAGCCGGTACAGTGTTCTCATTAGCATCCCTTTTATACTTCTAGATAAAAATCACGTCAACCCGTCTCTTCTCCGTCAGCTGTGCGGTTCGTTCTTCGACGAAGGCAGCAAAAGTCCTCAACAAGCTAATGAGCGGCAGTAACAAGGCCAAGAAGAAACGATACTATGATGAAACCAACGATCGTACGCCTAAACTGATGCCGGCGACATCCCTTGCGAGCACCAATCGCCAGGGGAAAGAATCAAGTCGCCGTGTGGCCGTTCTCAATAAGCTGTTTATGAAAAACATAACCGATCTCATGGCAACCGGATCCTTCGCTAGCGATCTGTATGGCTATGGTATACAAATTTCTCGCGTTCGTGTTGCGCCGGACTTTCGTGAAGCGAGTATCTACTGGTTTTCTTCTAGTCTCAACAAGGACGTTAAAATTGATATCATCCTCAAACAGCTATCGTATCGTTTACGCCATGAACTGTCTCAGCTACGGGTGATGGGTGAGGTTCCAGTGCTCATGTTTGTCCAGGACAAACGGTACTACGTCGAAGGAGTGCTAAATGCTCTGCTGAAGGAGGCGGACTATGGAGAGGACGGCGAGGAAGTCAGTGATCCGACTGGAACAGTGGTAGAAGAGCGTATACGTGAGCCTGAAATGAGGCACGATATACTCGGTTTGGACCATTCTCAAATTATGAATCGCATACGACAATCGGTGGACAAGACCAACAAGGCTTGGAAGATGCACCAGGAAGCACAACGAAAGCATTCCAGTGCGGTAGATTCACGGAAGAAAGACGCAAATCAGAATGTATAATTTCTTTCGCGTTTCAAATTCTTAGTTGAACCAAATATAGATCAAAAGTATTTCAGACACGAGATGCTTGTTATCGTTCTTGTAAAGATTTATTTCTCAACCACGTATTTTGTAAATATCGGAATTGTGCAGATGATGGCCACAATCGAATGATTCCTGCAATGGAATAAATAGTAAGAGATAGAATTAGTAAAATGTACGGCAATGATCGAATGGATTCTGTAGAACCGAAACGATTCAGTAATGACCAATGTTAAAATCATTAAATATCATTTGAAAGATGGTGTTATGTAATCATCATTGGTAAGAAAAAAAACATAAAAGCATTGCGGCTTGTAACTTACCTATATTTTCCTCTCCATCCAATAATTCCTGCAATGACATTAATAGTAAAAGATAGAATTAGTAAAAGGTATAGCAAGGTTCGAGTGGATTCAGTAGAACAGAAACGATTCAGTAATGACCAAATGATGAAATCATTAAATATCATTTGAAAGATGGTGTTATTGATCATCATTGATAAACAAAAACCATAAAGCGTGGCGGATTGTAACTTACCTAAATCCACAGGATGTAGTACCATAGTAGATATGACCGGGAAATAACCTGTTAATAACAAGTTGTTTTGTTGAACAACTTGAAGTGTAGTATGGATGTGTGTTCATCGCTTTAAGGCTGCTTTCTACGATTCTTGAAACATACCTGGAGGAGAAAGAGAGCTACGTTAGTACTGAATGAAGAAAATATTATGGAGTATTGGAGAAGTTTCTAACTGCATCAGTAGAAAAATGCGTAATCATTAGTATCATCCCCGAAAGATGGCAAATTAATGAAGTTATCATCACAGAGCGAAAGATGAATAAAAATTGACGAGTTTTTAAAAAAACTTACCTTTCATATGAAAAGTTGTATGATCATCGGTTTTGGAATGTGTTCCACGTTGTTTCTTGCAACAAACCTAGAGCAAAAAAAACGAGTTTTGTTAATACTGAATGAAGAAAACATAATGCAGTATCGGAAAAGTTTCTAACTGCATCAGTAGAAAACTGCGTAATCATTAGTATCATCCCCGAAAGATGATGAAGTTGAAAATGTATCATCACGAGGGAAAGATGAATAAAATTTACGATGTTTTATAAACTTACCGTTCATATGAAAAGTTGTATGATTATCGCTGAAGGAATGTGTTCCACGTTGTTTCTTGCAACAAACCTAGAGGAAAAAAACGAGTTATGTTAGTACTGAATGAAGAAAACATAATGGAGTATCGGAGAAGTTTCTAACTGCATCAGTAGAAAACTGCGTAATCATTAGTATCATCCCCGAAAGATGATGAAGTTAAAAATGTATCATCACGGGGGAAAGATGAATAAAAATTTTTCGATGTTTAATAAACTTACCTTTCATATGAAAAGTTGTATGATCATCGGTTAATGAATGTGTTCCACGTTGTTTCTTGCAACAAACCTAGAGGAAAAAAAAGAGTTATGTTAGTACTGAATGAAGAAAACAATAATGGAGTATTGGAGAAGTTTTAACTGCATCAGTAGAAAAACTCGTAATCATTAGTATCATCCCCGAAAGATGGTTAAGTTATGAAGTTATCATCACAGAGCGAAAGATGAATAAAACTTGACGAGTTTTTAAAAACTTACCTTTCATATGCAAAGTTTTCAGTCCTTCTCGAACACCGACTTACGCCTTCGCCAAATTTCCGAATCGGACCCTTCCGTCCTCTCTGCAAAATTGAAATGCAGAATATACTTTTAGAACGGCTCAATAAAACCCATGTGGTGTGGCTTTTTAAACTTACCCTTTTTACAGCAGCGGAGCAGCCCAGCGAGATACCATCATCAATCAGCCACATCGGAAGCCTTCCAGTTCCGCAGATCCTTTAAAAGACGCAATATCTGTAAACGAGAACCTACAATTTCTTTCGTTGATTAAATTATAAGATGAACCAAAGCATAAACCTAAAATATTTCTGACACCGGATGATTGTTCTCGCTATAAAAGTTTATTTCTCAACCATGTATTTTGTACACATCGAAGTCATGTAGGTGACGGGGAGGATATCGGATGGTTCCTGTAATAAGAGGAAACAAAGGGAAAACATTTAGCCCTATGTGTCATTAGGATCCCATTAGCTCAGAAAAAAATTAATTTGATTCCGTTATAAAAATCGAATCAATGAGATATCATTCGAAAGATGGTTAAATTTTAATAATAAATGATAGAAAAAACCCCTTACCCCCGGTAGTTTGGGTGGGAGACTTACCTATATTTTCATCTCCATCGAATGATTCCTGCAATGAAATAAATAGTAAACGAAGATCGAATTAGTAAAAGGTACAACAAGAATTGAATGAATTGCAGCGAACTGAAACGCTTCAGTAACGACCAAATGATGAAATCATTAAATATCATCCGAAAGATGGTATAATATAATCATCATTCATTAAAAAAATAGAAATAAATAAAGCATGGCGGTTGGTAACTTACCTATATCAACAAGATATAGTGCCATAGTAGATATGACCGGGAAATAAGCTGAAAATAAATAAGTGGATTTGTTAAACGACTTGATCCTCGAAAACAGCAATCAATGTGTCAACGTTAAATCATTGTATGATCATCCCAAAGATGGTGTGGGATGTGTGTTCATCGCGTTTAGAATGCGTTCCATGTGACTTCTTGAAGCTTACCTGGAGGAGAAAGAAAGAGTTACGTTAGTACTGAATACAGAAACATGTCGGAGTATCAGAAAAGTTTTTATCTAACCGCCTCAGTAGAAAATTCGTAATCATTAGTATCATCCCCGAAAGATGTAAATAATACGTATCATCATTGAGAGGTTAGTTGAAATGACGAGTTTTCAAAACTTACCTTTCATACGAAAAGTTGCCAGTCGTTCTCGAACACCGACTGTCGCCTTCGGCACACTGCAAATTGAACACGAAATAGCCGTCAACTGCTGTTTTTGAAATCATTTAGCGATAAAATGCATATTCAGCATCTTTTGATACTAACCTACAAAGAAAAAAGTGTGTTTCAAGTTAGTTGAGAAAAACTTCAAGATGGATGATATAGGATGAACAAATAATACTCTAATCAGTATTAGCAAAACGTAATCATGGTATTCATCTCCGAAAGATGGATAGTTGTAAATGTCATCACAATAACGAAGAAATGTATGATGAACACGACTAAAGCATGGTCAACAAACAATAGGCAATGGTAGTGAAAACTTACCTTTTACTCGAAGAGACCGAAGCCCATGTCGTCATCTTCCGATTCGGACTCTTCCTTCTTCTCCTCTGCAAAATTGAAACGAAGAATATGCAATTAGCACGATTGAACAAAACCCGCGTGGTGTGGCACTTTCAACTACTAACCCTTCTTCTCAGCAGCCGGAGCGGCAGCGGCGGCGGCTCCAGCGGCAGCAGGAGCACCAGCAGCGGCAGCACCACCACCAGACGGCATCGAGGACAGCTTCTCGCGTCCGGAAGCGATCAGTTCTTCGATCGACTTGTCCTTCAGCTCGCTGACAACCTTGCTAACGCGGGTCGCATCGGCTTCGATACCGACCGAGCTCAGGATCTTCTCGATATCGGCGTTGGTTGGGGCAGCGTTGCCACCAAGGACCGCCAGCAGGTATGCAGCTACGTAACGCATTTTTGTAAAACTGCAAAGCAATTACACATGGAATCAATAGATCTAATTGAACTCATCACCCGGCATCGAAGTGGATGCTAGAGACACTTACTTTTAAGTCGGTTCGACACGAAACGTGAGCAGCAAATGAAATACACGTCTATTCGACTCAGTAGGTTTACAAAAAAGAGGAAGCATGACCGCTGTCGGAAGTGGAACTTGACGTACGTCAGGGAGCATCACGTACAGTAGCGACACCTTCCGGAAAATTGTTTAACTGTTATGATGCTCGTTTCAATAAAATCTTTTTCTCGACCATCGTAAGTTTTACAACGCTTTCCTAACATTAGGGAAATAATAAATATTAAATGACAAGATGGAGTCGTTTTTGACTAATTTTTACAATGTAATATCATTCAACTAAAAACTACAACAAGGAAGAAAAGCGAAGATCTCAAATGGGTGTTGTAAACTAATTCCGTTTATTCTATTGGCCAATCTCCGAAGCCTTTGTGATTTGTTGTTATTTACAAATGGGCGTACGGCTCTAGCAGGGCAGGGCACAGACTGCTGCCCCAATTTTTTAAAAAATGTACAAAGATGCCCTTTTGGCTGCGGCGAATGTTTGGAAGCCTGAGTGTAAGTATCACGCTATCGTGCACCAGTCGGTGAGAAAATAAAACTAGATGATCTCCATTTTGCAGTGTACAAAATACAACTCGAGGCTCCAACTCCAAAGCCTGTGCTTTGCGAGCGCAATGACATTATGGGGCCCACACGATACGGAAAGGAATACCACGGCATAATGGACCACAAAGAGTGCACCGAACTGTTGAAAGACAAACCGGACGGGAGCTATCTGGTGCGCCGTAGTCCCGGGGCCGACAATTACTACACGCTCAGTTTGCGCTTTGGCCAGACGACCAAACACTTTAAAATATTCTATTGTCCGGAGAAGGGTCACTTTCTGCAGGAAAACTTTAAGAAGTTCGAATCAGTACAGGACATGGTAGCCGACGGGTTGGTCAATTTCTACATGCGCCTGCACGCCGCACCAATCCTGAAGGAAATGATGAGCCAAACGAAGAAATGCTACGAACAGAGCCCGTACATGACGCTCCACCGGCGTAAGCTGCGCTCGCTGTGCAAATCGAGCAAGTTGTCGATGGTGCAGGACAGTGTTGAGTCGGCAGACACCGAAATCGCCGACGAGCAGGACGAGGGTAATGGTGGTGATGCCAACGAGGCGTTGATCGAAAAATTGGAGCCGTACGATAACGATTACCCGGAGTACGAGAAGCAGCACGCGTTCAAAACACACACCTTTAAGGGATTGAATTGGTGCGAGTTTTGTGCCAACTTTCTTTGGGGTTTTACATCCCAAGGAGTGAAATGTGACGGTAGGTAGCGGAGGGCGTTTCTTTTTCAACCAAATTTAATGCTATTAATAACGCACAAAATTTTCAGATTGCGGTTTTATGGCACATTTTAAGTGCTCGGAGCTGGTACCAGCCAAATGTTTGCCGGACCTGAAGCGCCTCCGTGGCATATTCGGGGTCGATCTGACCACGCTGGTGACGGCGCACAAGTGTCGCATTCCATTCATTGTGAAGAAGTGCGTCGAGGAGGTGGAAAACCATGGTATGCTGCAGGAAGGTATCTACCGAATTTCGGGGTTCGCCGATGAGATCGAAGCACTGAAGATGGCTCTGGACAAGGATGGCGAAAAGGCGGACGTGTCCGCGCAGATGTACAGCAACGTAAATGTGATCGCCGGTGTACTCAAGCTGTACTTACGGCTGCTCCCCGTTCCTTTAATAACTTTCCAATCATTCCCACTGTTCATGGAAGCGATGCGTAAGTTCTCCCGCCTTACACATGGAACTCGAAGAGTTACCAATTAAACGAATTCTTCTTCTAGGTGAAAAATCGATCGGCGAACAAGTGATAGCTTTGCGAAACGCGGTGAAAGCGTTGCCTCCGGCGCATCTGCACTGTTTAAAGTACATTCTGGAGCATCTGAATCGCATCGCTTCGCATCACGCTATCAACAAGATGAACGAGCACAATCTGGCCACCGTGTTTGCGCCAACGCTTATAGCCACACCGCAACATATGACCGATTTGTCGCAGGAGATCAGCATGCTTGCCGCCTTGATCAGTCACTGTCATGCAATATTTTTGTAATACATTTGAAAAATCTATTTAACCAGTAGCATATAAAGCGAAAACACAATCACATCTTCATCATATACGTAGCAAAGGGGCCGGTTTGTTGCGGCCGCTGCGCGCCGATGGCTTTCGGCATGAATGCACATTAATTAATCACCTACCAATCGATTAAGGTAGTTTTAAATTTGCACCTCACGCGTACTCTGCCAAGCAAAGGTTTATGTTATTCATTCTTATCCAACGATCTAAAGATTCCTTATTTAGGTTAGTTTGTGTTAGCTGTTTCTTCACAATATTGTAATCAATGTTCCAAAGGTTTTCATTCAACGCCTTCTGACCATTACATTCGTTACATTTCAGTAATAAAACTTTATAACTCATGCCTTAATTGTGAGATGATTCATCTTGTACGGCGTACATTGATTACAGTAGCGATAATGTTTATCTTGCGTATATTGTGACTGTGTGTGTGCTTGGGAAGGGATATCGATTTTTTTTTACACTGAAAAAAGAACCCTATCTCAAATGTTCCACGTAAATATCAGTTAACGTTCAGCGTTAGCGAGTAAAACTCCCCCATCTTGGTTTATATGAATTGAAATCGGAAAGCTGTTGGCATTGAAGAAGCGTTAAGCGATCGCTATTACAACTTAATCTAGCTGAGCAATAATGCCTTACTCCCGATTAACGATTTTTTTTCACGCTTGAATAAAGTGAATCATTTGTGGCAAATGGGTATAACGAAAGTAAAACTTGATTTTAACTCCCACGCGGCGCGCATTTGGTGTATCCTGTGAACAACAATGTCCATTAGTGTTTCATTCAAAGAACAAATAGTTGCAAATTAACATACAATAGATTTTTTTTAAATTTATTTAAAGTTTACCATTTTTAGCATGATCTGCAAGATTTACTTCAGGCATGTACGAGCTGTGGGAATTTTATATCCTTTTCTTTTATTCTGTGTTTGGACGATCCAAAATTGAGTCAGCTGAGAAAGGGGGAGAGCGTAGGCGCAACGGACAACCGCCTCTTACAATGAATTCCACGTAAGTGTGGAGTTTTTTCGAACACACGCAGTGGGAAGCTCGTGGCGTCTCGTGCCTTTATTTGCCCAGTCGTTAGAATTTATTTGTTGAACTCTAAACAACTTTATATGTTGAGCGTCAACCTCTTCACCATTACAACGTTCAAAAATGCCACTCAAACAAGCCTCGTTTCCGCAAATGGATCAGCGGACGCCCAGTGCGCTAGCGGAGATGAGTTATCTGTTTCACCCCCGCCTAAAGTTTGCGGATCGTTTCGGAAGATCGCCCAGGAAGGAGGGAGGGGTAATGGAGACGCCAGTGCAAGCTAACCTCGGCCAAGGTTGGCCGAAGGTGTTGTAATAATCTTAACAGTGTGCTAGCGCTAACCACGGGAACGGCGCTAAACTGCTGGCCGGTGTTCAGCCGACCTCGACTCCGACTGTTACCGACCTTCAGGGATTTCGTTCGAAGTGCGCGCGCCATCCACGAGTCGGCGTCATCGCTCGCTCGAGTCCAACCACGCGGTTGCGGGGGCAGAACAATCTCTCTCCGCTCCTCCCCTCCTCCCGCCAAGGCAGCGTTCCGAGCGTATTGGTGGACGAGGATTGTTTTAGGATGACAATTTGCATGCCGGGTGGTGTTGACCGGGAATCGGGCCGGGGTTGAAGTGCGCGGTATTCGCGACGGTTTCGGAGCAAATGGACAACGATTTGCTCGTCGTGTGCCTTTTTTCATTCTTTCAGCTTATGGGATGGGAATATTTTTATATATACCCCCACCGAGGATCGAAACCGATCAGTCAGTTGACAATCGTTTAACCAACCGATCGAGTGCAAGTTTCGGACGGAGCTCGTCCGCGGAGTCAGTTTTGCAAGTGGTGTAATTATTGTGCAGCGCGTTTTAAGGTGCGATCGTTTCGTTTGAGGTTCAAATAATTGTTCATGCCGTTTACAATGGTACGTGTCTAGAAAATGTTGCGTGTCTTCATATACAACACTGTGTTAATAGGTCTATTTTATAGTGTGCTAAAGCAAATTTTGCATTGAAGTGTAATTGAGTGGTAGCATGAAATATAACAGTGCCCTGAAACATTTTTTTTAACATGCTATTTTTTCTGAAATGTGATAATCTATTCCTGTTCATTTTTCCTCATTCCAGCACCCGGTGGTCCGGATGCTGGCTGCTGGCCCCGGCAAGTCGCGGGCCCTGCTGGCGCTGCTGGTGTTCGCGAACATCTGGCTCACCGCCGTAGGTACGCAACGGACCGTCTATCGGGCCGGGGACGAAATTGTGACCATAACGCGCACCAAAGTCGACCAGGGTAGCGCGTCGGCCCCCGGTGCCTACTCCTACTATACGTACACGGCCGACAGTGTCCCGCAGTCGGACGTCGTGTACTATACGAACGCGAACGGGATCACTACCAGGCGGTATCAGTCCACCGGCGCCGGCTCGGTGTTGGCCGGAACTCGCCGCATTGCCTACGATGACGGAACTGCGACGGAAGGCATTGGAACAGTTTTGTTCGTTTTTGTCGCTTCTAACCCATCCCTCTAAAAGTTTGCTTCAGTGTAGTACCATACCGCACACACGTGGCTAACCGGTGCAATTTAATCTCCAGAAAATCGAGCACGACCAAAAGTTGTGCCGATAATTTCTTGAAAGGAAACTGAAAAATATCGCTTATTTTAAACGCGTTTCAGGTTAATGTTTCGTACTGTATCTTGCCAGTTTGTCCTGACCATATTCCACAACCCTTTTCTGTTCACAATTTGGTTTTCCTTGAAAATATTCTGCCGAAAAAAGCACTTGTGTTTGGTTTTGTCTTCGTTGGCACGTAAACACACTTTTACCATTTTTTAAGTTTTTGACACAATGACACAATAACTTCAAAAAGCTTTGTCTCAACCATTACATAACAGACCAACTTTCCTAATATGCCCACACGTGACCCGCTTTAGGATCCCTTTCACAAAGTACGCACAATTTCTATTTTTTAAAGTAATCCACCATCGAATACACTGGGCTTTTTACTATGACTGACCGTGTGTGTGTGACTGAAATAAAGTAGTGTTCCCGCAATAGCTAGGATTCCCTGGGAAGGCTTCCATAGTAGATGATGTAGTATTTACTCATTTCCATCCAATTGCATAACCAACCCGATGCGTCTTTCTGTACTCCTCCCCTAATAGGGCAAGGATGCTCGCGTAACCCGTGCGGTGTAGGCGCCACGTGTCAGGAAACAGCTGGCGGCCGTCCGGTCTGCTCCTGCCCGGCGGGCTACAGTGGCAATCCGCTCGTGCAGTGCCGCCGGGCCGAGTGCCTCGATCACTCGGAATGCCGGGGCGATCAGGCCTGCCGTAACGGGAACTGCGTAAATCCGTGCGCGGGCGTTTGCGGAGTCAATGCCAACTGTGAGGTAAGTAACCGCATTGCAAATAGGCGCACGTGTTTCCGTTGTGTTTCCCGCCTCAACGTCAAACGATCGATCGATCGAGCGTTGCCAAGATTGCCGTACTCTAGTTAATCTTTCATCCCATGCGATGCGTATCTTCAACAGGTTCGCAACCATGTGCCCGTATGTAGCTGCCCTCGGGGACGTACCGGTGATCCGTTCAGCAGCTGCCGTTTGCAAGATCCTGGTAAGACATGGGCTGGGAAAACCCCCGCACCAAACAGCCGGAAGTCGGTTGCGTAGTTTGTAAACAAAAGACGACGAAAGCATCACGACACGCCAACGACGTGCCGATCTACATAAAGTTGGCAACGTACGCAACCATGTACTGGGCAATAGTAACATTGTTCTAAAACAGCCACACCTACGCCCGGTGCGCGTGTTGCGTTCGGGTAACTACGGGGTGTTTCGTTCGTACTCATTTGATCGTAGAACAACGGAAGCCACTCGGACCAAGCTTACTGCGGTGGTAAGCAATGGAGTCCAATGGCATCCCATGTTTGGGAGTTTCTTGCCTTGACTTTGAACTGGCATAGAACTAGTACTGTTTGTTTCCATTACCTCGTCACAATGAATCGCGGAAACATGAGTTCATCGCACCAACACCAGCGTTCGAACGGGGTTGCTTGGGAAGATAAACGGCTAAATGGGTGTAGATCTATAGGGGTAGTGTATAGGATCGAAGTCAAGCAACGTAGGGCTTGAAGTGATAAATAATCATTTCTAGTAAATTCTGCAATCAAATAGACTGGCAAGAAGATTATTCTATAATCGCTCAAAACTTTAGAAAGCTTTCAGGAACATCGCTCTCCTTACGTGTTCGATCACGGAACGATGAGTTTTAAAGTGTTCCTCCCACAGCTGCGTGATATGATTTCAAATTTCAAATGCCAACGTGGACGTGGGCGAACGACCCGGAAGTGGAATAGTTTAAAAAAATGCGTATATTCTCATGGTCCAATTATCGGGACGTGCAATCGTTTATATGATGCGGGACCTCAGCCCTACCACTGGTGATCGTCGGCATGGCCGTAAAAATGGCCCGGTAAAAGCTTCCTACGCAAACCATTCGGTTATGAATGGAAGATGCTCATAAAATAACGCTCGAACGTCTATATGGTGTTCGAAATTGGAACCCCTGGGTTAGATCCCTTGTTTACAGAGGGCAGAAGGTAGAAGAAGGCGTCGTCACTTTGAAGAAGGAAGGGGATACCAGCATTTTTTCGACGTATTCTTTCGTTAGACTAAGCTAATAATATTTTTTGATGGCAACAATGGACGATTGTTATAAAAAAGACCAATTATACCATTTATAGCATTCATCCGTTCCAATTGTTTTAAATATGACCCGATCTATAAGTTTACAAATTCCGAGGGCCCCTATTTTGAAAAAAACACCAGTTGAAAAGATGATCAAATATTTCATCAGTTAAAATAGTTCAATGTAGCTAACTTACAAAACCTTTCTCATCAGTACCGCATTTTTTCGTTTTTGTTTTGCATCTTATATATTCATAAGGATCTATGCCAACCAACTATTCTTACGTATAAGCAAGACTTTTCTGGGACTTTGCATTTTTTAAATTAAATTCAGATAATCTAGCCTAGTGAACTATCTATAAAGAACCGCTTTCGAAGTCTGGTGATGAGGTGAGGAAGGATTATAGAGACTTGCTTTCGAAGTCTGAATATCAAGTGACTAAAACAAGCCTTCATATACAACTCCGGCATGCGTGTATGTATTAAGTGGTTAGAATATTATTCATACCATTCAAATCATTTCGTTAATTTTCACAATAGTCTAGCCGCTTTTGTGAAACTGATTCATGATATAGAGGAAAACCCGAACCATTTGCTTCTTTGTAGGTTTCTATTACTACTATATATTTTTAATACTTACAGAGGAGCTCTGTCGTCCGAGTCCTTGTGGGTCAAACACCAAATGCGACGTAGTTAACGGCGTTCCAACCTGCTCCTGCCTTCCTGGTTACATCGTAAGTAGCTGGACTAACATAGAGCTTATGATCGACTCTGAGGTGCCTCTTCCCATTTCGTTCATGCTGCCACCAGGGTTCTCCACTTTCGGGTTGCCGGCACGAGTGCGAATCGGATGCGGAATGCGTCTCGAACCAGTTCTGCAGCCAGTTCAAGTGTGTCAGCGGATGTAACCAGTGCGGCAAGGGGGCAACCTGTGCCCGCGTTACCAACCACCGGGCCGTGTGCGAGTGTCCGAAGGGCTACATCGGCAGTCCGTTCTCCGAGTGTCGGCCGGAGTGTTACGGTGATCGGGACTGTCCGGCGGGTCGTCCCGCGTGCATCTACGGAATCTGCAAGAACCCGTGCGAGGGTGCGTGCGGTGTCGGTGCGGACTGTAACCTGCGCGGTATGACTCCGGTGTGCAGCTGCCCGCGGGACATGACCGGCGATCCGTTCATTAGCTGCCGGCCGTTCACGAAGGAGGACCTGTGCAATCCGAACCCGTGCGGAACGAATGCCGTCTGCACGCCTGGCTACGATCGTAGCAACCAGGAACGACCGGTCTGTACCTGCCCTCCGGGATACACCGGAAATGCCCTTTCTAACTGCGTGCGGGTAAGTGTTCGCCATTGGGACGTTTTGCATACGTCCTGGGAAAGCTGTGTATTAGCTTAAACAATAAATTTCCATTTTTATCTTGAAACAGGGTGAATGTCAGAGTGACGCAGAATGTGCCGATCACAAGGCGTGCATCTCGTACCAGTGCGTTGATCCTTGCGTTGGACAGTGTGGAGTCGGTATGTTTCACCAAGCAGCTTGATTCTTGGGAAACCCATCTCCTAACAGCATATTTCCATCTCCCATTCCTTTTCAGGTGCACAGTGTCAAGCGAAGCGTCACCTGGCCGTCTGTACCTGTCCGGCCGGAACGCAGGGTGATGCGCTGGTATCGTGCCGTACCGCTCGCAACTACCCGGTGGCCCGATACAATAAGAAACGAAATGCGGTCCCATAGATGACCAATCCAGCCATGTTTCCGCCATCTTGCACCTCGTTTTTTCGCCAAAATAACGTCAATTGCCCCAATGGGAACTAAAAGCTGCCTCAAAGTATGCACATCCTCATACCCAACGTGATCTGTTTGCAGACAAGTTGTTAACTTATTCATCAAACTAGATGCTCTACCCTTCCTCCACTCGTTGAGATTAACAAACGTTTTAGTGTTAACTTTCGATGATATCGAACCGAGCCGATGCCGCAACGATGCATACTTACGACATTCCGTTAAATTGTAGTAAATCAACGAAGTTGATTTTTATCTTGCCGAAGCACGTATTTCTAATAAACAGACAAGTAAAACTGGGAGGAAATTTTACAATAATCATTTGTTTGTGTGAATATGAGTTTGTTTGTTTATTTCTAGCAATCTTTCAGTCGGTTCCACTAAAACGTGACTGGCTTTAAAAATGGGTCAAATTGTAGTTTAGATTATTAAGCCGCCTTCCAAATAGGTAATACAATCTTTTTTTTTAAATTAAGGTTTCAGTATTCCACAAAATTACGACTGAAGACACGGAATGAATAAAAGATAGATATGTATGTTTGATATTTTTCCAAGCAAATCAAGTTCCAAGCTTGTAAAAACCGATAAAGTTAAATGACAAAAATATGGAACATTTTTTAATATTGTTTTCTATTTGTAATCGTTCACATCAGTTTGTATGAACTCGTTGCTAAGTACGTTAGGTAACATTTACACGCCGTGACTTACGCAGATTCGTACATGAGGAAGTGGAATTTTCCTTTTTTATTCCCAGGATGAACACGCAATCTACCCCAATGCACGGTGTGATAGAATTCCAAATTATTCATTCCACAAATTTCCAACAAGGTTCTCGGCGTGCGAGATCTTTATCGCACCGTGGTAAGGCGGAAAAACGACGATACTCTTGATTCTCTCGTGCGCCATGTGACGCCGCTATAGAGCAGCAAAATACAGGCATTTAGTTCGCCACGGTTTAGTGTGGAAAATTTTGTTAAAACATCGCGAGAATCGTGCCGTTGGTTTTGATTTATTCTATCCTATTTCCATCCATTAGTAACCAAACGTTTACCTGTTGATTTTTATACAAAGAACCTTTTTCACCCTCCACAGGTGCCATTGCACCGGGATGCTTCTGTCGATCAAGCTAGGTTAAATGCGCTTGCGTTAATTGGAAAAGCTGCTATTGCATTACGCACGCTGAAAACAATTCCCATTGATCGGGGTCTATAGTTCCGTGAGAAATTCTGCGCCAGAGCCCGAGTTATTCGCAGCTGTGTGTGAATCTGTGAAAGGTTTAATATCTCTCCACACCGGGCGGGATTCAGTTCAGTAGAACTTTACAAGTCGTACGGTGTTGTTCAGTTCGGGATTTGAAAAATTACAGCCGAGAGAAAAGTTTACAATGGTAATAATGTAAAACTGTGTTGTGTGAACAAAGACCTGAGTTTAAGTGATTTGTAACCTTAGAAGTATCGTGTGTAAAGCAAACGATAAATTAATTTAATTAATTAATTTAAACTGCTCTTCGGTTTGTGTTGTGAAACAAATATTCTTTAATGCGGTATTGCAGCTAAACAATGCCATATTCTTGACGAAATTACGAGCATGAGAAGTTCACTAAACGTAATAAAGATATACGACAATGTGAATAGATTTATTTTTAGCAGTTGAAAATATTTAAAAAAACTAACTAGGCAAAGGAACATGGTTACGGAAGAACCTATAAAATATAGAGGATGTTTGAATTACAAACGAAGAGCTACAAATGAAACCGATTGAAAATAGTATCGATAAAATAATTTACCCACACAATGTTTAAATCTTTTAGGCTCACTTTCCACTAGCTTGCCTCTGCGTTGCGTTTGTGCTTGTTTCCCGAACATACGGTGAGCCCACAAGTTCCTTAGTATTTCGCAACGGTATTTCAATAATGTCTGTGTACGAAAAATAAACTTACAGCTCAGTGTCCCGACAATCCGTGCGGTATCCAGGCGTCCTGCCGGTTGAACACCGCCGGTATACCAGTGTGCTCCTGTCCGTTCGGCTACCTTGGTGACCCGTTCAAGGAGTGCATTCGCCCGGAGTGCGTCAGCGATGGCGATTGCACCGAGTTTCAGGGCTGCCGCAAGGGCAAGTGCGTCGATCCGTGCGTTTTCAGCTGCGGCACCAATGCGGCCTGCTCGGTAAGGCTTTTTCGAAGGAAGAAATCAGAATGACATGTGATATTCATTGCGTTTTTGTTGTTTCTTTTGTGGCCGTAACAGACGAAACATCACGTACCGGTCTGCTACTGCCCGGCGGGACTCACCGGAAGCCCGTTCGAGCGTTGTGATCCGCTGTAAAGTGAAGAGCGGCTCCGCAAAATAACAAAACAAAAAACATAAAGTGAATAAAATTCGAACACACGGGTTTAGATTCGTTTGCGTTTGGTTTCCGTTTTATACAATTTGTCCATAAAGCAATGTTTCGTCGTCATCCTCAGTGGTGTGGCTCGCCTTTTGTTTTACTGTTTTCGTTTTTAAATACACGTTTATCGAGAAAATTATCGAAGCACATTACAAATATCATAATAATAATTATTATTACTGTTACATTACTATTACGGTTTCTTGTTGGAAATAAAGATGAGAAGTTGTCGCTCCCAGGGAAGAGGAGGGTGGGAGTAGAGGTTTGCGTCCGGCAGCTGCTGGGTTGACGGTCGTTGTGGACACGGGGTTGAAAAATGGTAATGTTTTGCGGTGTCTGCGGAATGGCAACGAACTGGAAATCACCCAAGAATCCCCAGTTCCCGCTGTGACAGAAAGGAGAATCGTGGAATGGTGCGCTTTTCGTGTGGTGGTTGATTTGGATTGCTTTCTTTCGTTCGTCCTCTATGCCTTACTCCAAACGTCTAATTTGTTTATGTAGCAGTCGCGTCTCTATGTGCATTAATTGTTCTCCATTCTTCGAATACTATCGAGGCCAATACCGTGCGGCACCCAACGCTCAGCATGCGTTACCGTTTCGTTATCATTGATCGAACGATCGGAGTGCGATCGTCCCTTTCTCATTGGCATGGACATCTCATGCGTGGTTCCCAATTTGCTTAAATACCTTAGCTTGAGCTGGGCCGGCTGCTGGTATGGTATCACTGTACAATAATAAATCCGTTTTTCCCACCCTTACCCGGTCCCCCCCGGTGCATTCCCACTGTGGGAATGCGCCCCCCGAAACGATCCCAAACACGCTGGCCACAATCCCTACTAGCAGCATTTGTTCTTCTTTTTCTGAGTACGCTTCCCGAGCTGGACGGTATCGCTGGCCGTCTCCGATTGCTTCTGTTTCTGCGTCTGTTTCTTGTGCTTCAGCACCTGCTCGGTGATGGCGAGGAACATCTCCTCCACGTTGATGTTGTCTTTGGCGGATGTTTCGAACAGCTTAATTTCCATCTGATTGGCGAAACGCTCCGCGTCCTCGGTGGTAACTACCTTGCGCGTCGGATCGTCGTTTTTATTTCCAACTGTCGATTGAAACCAAAAAGGTTAGTATTACAGAAGTTTCTTCCCACGAAACAATCCAATGGGGCTAGAGCATACCTAGCACTTTATTGACTATGTCACAGTTAGATTCGATTTCCTGCAACCAACGTTTCACATTGCCGAACGATTCGCCGTTTGTCACGTCGTACACAACGATGACGCCGTGCGTGCCTCGGTAGTAGCTGCACAAAAGATGGAAACGAAGTAGGCCCCGAGCGGGTAGGAATTATTAGTCTTCTTTATTAGGAGGCAAAAAAAACCGACGGTTTGTTGATTTACTTACGTGTTCGTGATCGTTCGAAAACGTTCCTGCCCTGCGGTGTCCCAGATTTGCAGCTTTACTCGTTCGCCGTGAAGCAGAACGGTTCGAATCTTAAAATCGACCCCGATGGTCGTTATGTAGCTTCCGGAGAAGGTATTATCCGAGAACCGTATGAGCAGCGAGGATTTGCCCACACCTAGAAGTAGACAAGCGGGTCGGTCGTTCAGCTTATGCGTTTGCTATTCATTCTAGAACGATGGCGGTAGATTGATAGGATTGAATTAAGGTCAATCTATCGGTGGCCTCTCTGGTGCTACTGATCTGGTGCAGCACGCTCCCCACAGAAGGCTCTCTAGTAGCGTTTGATATGATAGCGTTGTTGAATCCGCGGGACACGGTCTGATTGTCGGGTTCGATTGCTGTTTATCAGCTGACAAGAAGCTAATAAGTTGCGATAGATTTGCGCATGGAATTGGCCTCGTCAATGGGCTCACGAAAATAAACACAACAAACGGCAGCATAGGAACGGAGGATTACTGAAAAAAGGGAACCTTCTACATCTGCTGATAAGCAGCAGAGCAAACTGTATCATTCGCTGCACATTAAGCAAACGTACGCACACAGATATGCTTTAAGAAGAAGAGCCCGTTTAGTCACCGAATGTTAAACTGAATTCCATGAATTAGATCCACTCGATAGATGCAACTGGTGGATGGCGGGGGATAATCGATAGCCCCCGAGCCTTGTACGCCTGTTTCGCCACTCTTTGTTGTTGGAGATTTATGAAACGTCGTAAAAAAACGGCTCTGTCAACGATATCTTCCGGTCCCGGAAGGGGGTGTACTATGAGCGCGGTGCTGTCTGAGATCACTTGACCGTCCCCCCTTCATCCTATCCTACATCCGCCGTGCGGAATATACGCGGTTCCCACTTTCTCCAACTTACCGCTGTCGCCAATGATAAGCAATTTGAACAAATGATCATACTCCTTGCCATGGGCCATTATCGGATCGCTTCTTTTGCACGGCTCTTCTACACTACTTGCACAAACACACCCCCGTAATGCTGGGACTCGCCCGACGTTTCCTCTGCACTCCGCAGCTAATCGGTGTTTCTATCGATCAGCAGCAAACCACAGCTCAACTAGCACAACACATAACACATCACCCGGAATCACGAGATGCTGTGGCGTCGGGAGGGGAAAACGCGGCCCGCCGAATGTGTGGAAAGAAAGGAAAACACAAGAAAAACGATTTGACGAGCAAACACAACACAAAAACGGTGCGGAAATAATCACATCATCGGAGACAATTTGGTCAATTTGTAATTGATGCTGCTGAAAGCGCTTTGTTCTAGTGTCGAGTATTCGACGAAAATGACAGATGACAGCAATGCCGAGGTTGCTAGTGGTGAAGGTTTGCGATTTTATTTTGTGCACTTGTTTAATTTTAAAAGGTTAATGTTTAATGTTTAAGTTAATTTAATGTTTAAGTTTAATGTAATCAACAGTCCATTACTAAATATATTACACATTTTTTTCTAAATCCCTCAATTGTATGGGATCGTGTAAATATCCGAAATATTAATTTGTTTTGATCGGTCGAATGTAAACATTTGCAAATGTACAGGAGGTTATTGGATCACTAGGCAGCACAGCATCCTCGAGCCGTGCTTGTAAACATGCTGTCAGAAGGCAAACACGATTGCCTGCAAAAGCAAACAACATTGCTTGCAGCGAAAAGATCTGCTACGATTACATATTTTCGTGAAAGAAAAACTTTCCGGGCAGTGGAAGCAATGAACGCAAAAATGAGCAAACAGCGTGCCCAACCGTGTGAAGCGGCCTTTTCGGGAGGTTTGATGCCGGTAAGCAGAAAATGGACAAAACCTGTGGTGGGGTTTCCAACGACCCGCCTAGCAGCGTGTTAGTGGTTCTGTGCTTTATAACTTTTGTTTTTATGTACCATTTGCAGCTGATACAGGCACTCATAAAACCACCCGAGTCGACGGATTCCTCAGGGAGGAGTCAGCTGAGGCGGTCCAACCACCCGTACTATAGGAAACCGGGTCGGGGACACAACAACGATACGTGCGATTCCTGCAAAGAAGGTGGCGATTTGCTCTGCTGCGATCGATGCCCGTCAAGCTTCCATTTGGGATGCCACGATCCACCACTGTCGGAGCATGAAATACCCTACGGCCAGTGGGTATGTCATACGTGCAAGTGTAAAATGGTAATTGGAGCGGAAGATCAGCTTGGTTCGGATGAAAAGTTGCGCCTTCGCGACCGCAGTCTCTCGCACAAAAGCTCAAATTCCAGTAGCTCCAATGGGAAACATTCGCACGATGGTGATCACAATGATGCGTTAGCGATGTACAGTGTACCAACGACGCCACCGTCAGAGGTGCCGGCATCGGCGCTCGCTCCGTCCGCATCGTTTGCATCGACGGTTTCCGCAGTGTCTTCGGTGGAACCGCACGAGTCCAGTTCGGTCCTGTGCCCCGCGATGGAAGAGGAATTTAAGTCTAACACTCCCCTGGACCATCTTATACAGGCGGCAAAGATTTTAAATCCAAAGCAGTTTGAACTGCCGCCGGATATGGAAACGTACTTTCCTTTCCCAGGGACGGATAAAGTGGATAACGGTAAGAACGGTAATACGAAGCGCGCTAAACTTCGAAAGATGCACGAGCTCGACAGCCAAGGGCTGGTACCGCTACCGGCACGAACATGCCACGTTTGTGGCGCGTCATGCCGCAAAGCGCCGCTGGTCGCCTGTGACTACTGTGATTTGCTGTTCCATCAGGATTGCCTCGATCCACCGCTCACCGCAATGCCAACTTCGATGTGGATGTGCCCGAACCACGTGGAACAGTTTATTGTGAGTAATCATCGCAGCGTCCATTTCTTAAATGCTTCAGCAAATTATTTCCTCCCTATCGATTCCTTAGGATTGGAAAATGGTGAACTCTATCTCGGCTACGGAGCGTATACGGCTGTGGAATCGGTTCAGTGGCGACATTGACCACGAAACGGTCAAAACGGAGTTCCTCCGAAAGGTGCACCGCAAAAATCCACCCTTCCGTGTGAAGCAAAAGCTACGCCAGCGCTCGAAAATTATTGTACCTCCCGCGATCGAGCATCTGTACCGGAATCCCGCTCCGCTGCTACCGTCACTCAAAACGTTCCTACGCTCGCGGCAGGTCGATCCGTCGGTGCACTTTGAAGCGGCACGTAAATCGGTCCGGTACGACGACAATGTGTTGCTGCAGATAGTGGAGAGCGAGCTGAAGGCCATCGAAGCGGCGGACGAAAAGTTGGGATTTGAGAAGCAAAACACTACTGATCAGAGTGGGAGCGATGAGGAAGGCGACGGTGGTGATGGTAAGGTGAAGATGGATGTAACTGAAGGCGCGCAGAATGACAAAGGTGCTGAAGGTTCGGTAGCGGGAGGGATTGATAGCACGGACAGTAAATCATTAGGATTTGAGAAGGTTGAAAATACGGATATCCGTAAGGATGGAGATACAGGAAAAGCAACAACAGATGAGGGATGTGCGGATAAACCTGAAAAGATGGACATTGTGGATTCGGCTGAAACTAACCAGGATACTTCTGATACAAAAGGTATGCATTTAATTTGATGTTGTTGCACTTGTGGATATAATATCAAACACAATTTTTGTTTGCAGCTGAACGGGAACTGGATCATCTGGATCCGGGCTTGATCCGGTTGTTGGCGGTGCAGCGAATGCAACAGATTATTGCCGATAATCCAGCGCTTGTACGCACTGCCGCACAGATTACAATGGAGACGGGAACAACGGTTGCCCATCAACAGGATGACCGCAGACAAATGCCCCTCCCAAGTGAGCTGCTCACGAAGGACGATATTGAAAGGATAGCGCGCGAGTTTACCGCAACGAACGGGAACAGTACCTTTAAGATCGATAGAAAAGAGAGTTCCGCCGTTAGAGGGGAAACTTTGGCGAAGGAAGTGAGCGAAATTAACCGGCCGCTTGAAAGTGTTCGAGAGTTGGCAATAGTACAAAATGGGGTATACAATAGCACTGCCAACGCCGCGCCATCTGACGGTCTCGGACTTCTAACGGAGCGTATTGTAACGCTAGCGCATCAGTCTCAGATCCGCGTCCGAGCCGCCCTAACTTGGATCGATTTGGCGCAGGATGGATACTTTGCGTTCGAGAAAGTTAATCCACTGGACGCGATCTGCATGTCGTACCGTTCGTTTACCATCGGTTCCGGTCCGGGGAACGACGTAACGTTGGCAAAGTATGGTGACTGTTGCTGCACCTCTAGCCGACATGCGATCATTTTTTACGATGAGGTCAGTGTGGGACATTTGATATGCTGTTGAGTCGTTTAGAAAATAATCCATAATGATCTATCTCTGCCGTAGGTCACGCGAATGTTCGAACTCATAAACTATTCCGAGTTCGGGACGGAAGTTAACGGACATCTGTACGCGTGTGACTTCGGCGATCATACATCGGGCTCCAAGTGCGGTCCGAACGACGATGGAGCCTCCGGTTTGGATGGAAATGGCGAGCGAAAAAAGATATCGAACCATGGGCAAGAAAATGGACCTTCAACGGGAGCGGCCGGTGCGAAACAGGAGCAACGGAATCAAATCAAACAGGACCTGGACAGCATACTGGAGAAATCGCGTAAATCAATCGCTCAAACGCAAGCGGAAGAGTTTTACACCTCCACTTGGTAAGTTGTTTTGATTTTAATATGCATGTCTTTTTTTTCTCTTCAATATAACACATGGCATATCATTCTAGTATGGCCGATGTACCGCTGCCGGTGTGCAAATGTTTTCCCGAGCGACGAATACCGGCACTAGCTAGCGGTTGGGAGGGCAGCGCCATCCTATACCATGGCGCACTGATCCGCTTCGGTTGCCACGCGTTCGTTTTCACCATCGTGGACTATGACGATGGAGCGGACGAGTTTGAGGACTCGTATCAGGACAGCGAAAGCGACAATTGAATGCTAAAATGGCGCAAACCTTTGCATGTTTTGATTTTGGTGAAATAAAGCATAAACAATACTCCATTACACACCTCCATCTACATAAATATATACAAACACGGTTTGTTTGTGATTTAATTGGGTCTCAGAAAGAACAGCACTCTCATGCACGTGGGTCAATAATGTCTACGGTATATTTTAGAGTTTGTACACGACAGAGTTAAGGTCACTTGATAGGATTCGAACGGGCTACCGAGGGCCTCATTGGTGCATCAGTTCCGTTACAGGTTAACGGCGCGTTTGAGCGTTGCATGCTTCAGCCAGGAACCGGCCGTACAGCCACGGATATCTCCGGCCAGGTTGCTCGCGTACACATCGGTCGTCAGCTCTGGCAGGCCAATCTCCGAGTCGGCCTTGCATTGTTTCGTTGCTTCGTCCACCTCCTTCTTGACTTCGTTGTCAATTGCCTGGAAGGGAAGTGAGGAAAATATAGTCGATTAAGCTTGGATGCATGCGTTGAGTTGAGTTGAGCGAGATGGCTTGTACCTTCAGTTCGTCGGCGGCAACCAACCCTGCCGTTAGAATCTTGTCCTTGAACGAGGAGATAGGATCACGCGTCTGACGAACTTCCTGGACTTCTTCGCGCGTACGATAACTCGTGCCGGGATCAGACATTGAGTGGCCGGAGTAACTAGGGAACGATAAAGTGAAGAGGTACAAGCAATGGTAATATATATTTTAAGGGTAAATAAGTTCTAAACGAAACATACCGGTAGGTAAAGACCTCCATGACTACCGGACCCACGTTCAGGACGTGATTGATGGCAAACTCGGTGGCCAAACGGACAGCCACCACGTCCATACCGTCCACCCAGATGCCCGGCAGGACGTCTCCGCGTTGGTAGTAGTTTACATTGCACGAGCCTCGCTCCGCACTCGTTCCCATGCCTGGAGGGAAATGGATGGTGGATTGTGAAGATCTGCTGCCGAGTTACATCGCTACCATTCCAGCTTACCGTAGCCATTGTTTTCGCAGACGAAAATACACGGCAGCTTCCAGAGGTGCGCCATATTGTACGCCTCGAAGATCTGACCCTGGTTGGCCGCACCGTCGCCGTACAGCGCCAGACACACGCCCCCGTTGCCCTTGTACTTGCACGCCAGTGCAACGCCGGCCCCGAGCGGCACCTGCGCCCCCACGATACCGTTGCCACCGTAGAAGTTCGGTGCGTACATGTGCATCGAGCCGCCCTTGCCGCGCGCGCACCCACCCTGCTTGCCGGTCAGCTCGGACAGGACACCCTTCGGCGTTACGCCCATCAGGTACGTCCATCCGTGCACGCGGTACGCCGAGATGATGTTGTCCTGCGAGCGCATCGCACCCTTCATGCCGACCGCGCACGCCTCCTGGCCCGAGTACAGATGGCAGAAGCCACGCACCAGCTTCTCCTTGTACAGATTGCCGGCCGACGTCTCCAGCCGGCGGATGGTCTGCATCTGCCGGTAATACTTAAGCGCATCATCCTTCGTCACCTTCATCGATGTTGGCGGGCCTTCCTTAAGGTTGTGCAGCTTAAAGGGCTGCCGAGAGAGAAAGTGAGAACAAACAAGCCGACACGGATCAACAACAAACCACCACCGATCATCCCTTCGTTAGGGGTGTTTCACATCACCGAACACACAACCGACACCGTGTGCGGTCGCGAATTTTACCTTTGTCTCGAACGTCGCTTCGGTTGCATAATTTTTCACTGACATCACTGCGGTGGGCAATGCCGCCGTCTGGAAATGCAACAAATCGGTCGGTTAGCAGAAGTTCCCGTTCCTCTCACGAAAATGTTCCAACGGCGGGAAGACCCCGACCGAGCGTGGGTGACTTCCTTCCTCTTACCTGCTGCCGGACGAAGCGCGGCACAAGGGATCCCATTCCTGTTTTGATCATTTCTTCGGATGCGGTGAAAAGCGTGAGCGATCGGATCGATGCAACCGTTGCACCCGTACTGACCGAATCCGAACCGTGTTGTCACGGTGTTGGCCCGTGCCCGTTCGGATCGGCTTGGCGAAATAGTTTTTCGGTGCAAAAATAGTGCACCCGATGGCGGCGAGTGTACGATGGTGCGAGTGTATGCACGTCGAACGCGTCACTTGCAATTGCATTATTTTCCCTGCTTTTTGCTAAGCGTGTTGGTGCATCGCGTCTCGTCGCTTACAAAACGGGGTGCGATAATGGCGATTCCTGTGTGGTTGTGGCGGTTTGGTATTAATTTGCTAATCGAAGAGCTGTGAATAAGCCCTTGCAGAGGTGTGTCCGTTTTTTTGTATACCTTTGCGTTGAACCCGATGCAACTAAGTAGCTTATCTGACGATTGTTATCAGTCGATGGGGAAGCACGTGACAGAAAGAGAACGGGTCGTTTTTATAATCAACTTTCTGCTTTTTGCGGGCTGTAGGATATATACTTTTACTAACTAAATTGCTAAGTGATTCTCGATATTACTATATTTTATCAAGCGAAAAAAAGTACTTGTTTTTCGTAAAAAGTACATTCACGCGCCTTGTTAATTGAATTGATTTGAAGAAAGATTCTTTATTTGTTCAGCTTATGATTAATTAAACTAAGCCCCAACCTTTGTACAAAAGGAATAACGCCTTTATTTAGTTCTTCCAGGAGCTGAGCAAAGTAAGAAAATATATCATTTCAAATTATTTTTATAAATAAAAATATGGAAAAGTTCACTCACAAATTTGATCTGCGTGCTGTAAAAAATCTCCTTCATCTTAGAAAAAAAATTGCGACAAGATTTTCATTTTTCATGAATTTAGGCATTCTTAAAATACTAAATTATTCATAAATGATTTATTCAAATTTAATGCCACATGGCTCGGAAAGTGATGGAGCAGCCTGGTTGTTCACGATCAACACGTGGTGCAACGTAAATATTTGAAGGGATTATGTGTGGCATAGAATTTTACGTTTGTAGTTATTTATCTTTGACCAAATAATCAACGGGAAAATAATTACTCCAATCGTCAATATTTAGAGAACTAATATTCATATGCCCGAAAGCGCTAATTGTGAAGCATGCAACAGTTAACGGTGAAGTGTTAATTGAAAAGTGCCACAATGCCACAACAAATACCTTTGAAGTGAGTTTTCACAAAAGGGCATTCGAGAGTCATATATCATAGGTAGCTTTCAAATATATCAAAATTACAAAAAAAACCCTACTGAAGGTAAACTTTCAGAGAGTTACTCTCAAACAATTTTATAAGAAAATATCCTTTTCCTGCTCCCCCTTACCGTCGCTGTCCCACTCATGGCGGATTTGGGGAGCAGGCGCATTCGGGCGCACGGCAAACAACGGTACAGGGTGCCTCGATGGCCACGGCAAGCTGAGCCGTGTGTGTGTGTCCATTCGCCGAGAGTCGCTACGTCCCATTGCAGTGGTATTGTAATTTACAGCATCTCCCGAACGAAGGACGCGCTGTACAGGGTAGAAATTCCAGAATCGAGAAGGAATTCGCGTTTGCTTTCCGGGCCCGAAACGGAACGGCGGTGGAAATCGGGTTGGAAAAACACGGTGACACATGCATTCCAGTGCGTTTTAAAGTGCTTCCCAAGAACCATTCTCAAGCACCTTTCGTGGACGCCATGGCGGTGAGGTGAACGACGGACGTGGTTTATCCTTTACTTTATACGAGGTTGGGGCCGCTCGTACATTGCGCTTCTCTCCTGCACCCTCGACGGAGACGAGTGCCTCAGTTTCTCATCTCTACTGGCCGGGACTGGGTAGAAGGGCTGAAGGCGTCCAAGAAGCTACACCAGTGCGCTTTGTTTGTTGTTGCCTCGAATGTGAGTGTCCCAGCCGTGTCCGTGCCGTTTCCGGGAGATGTGAAGAGAAAATAAATAAATCCGAACGCGTGGTATCCTGCAGGGAATAGTGCGGTGGGTCTCCTGGTTGTGTTTGCCTTCGATGGCATTTTATTGAAATCTGGATAAAAGCTAGTCGTAGGATGGTACGTGCTCGAAGTGGAATCGAATCGTGCCAGCTAAATATCCCATCGTGCAAGCAATCTATGAAGGACCGGCGATAAAGGGTCAGATAATCGATTGCACGATCGGGAGGCGCATTTGTGATTTTTCCTTCCCCGAAACTAATAAACGGGGGCTCGAGGGGGGGAAAAGAGAAAGAGAGAGTGAAAAGTGCGGTGTTTGTGCGTCACGGGGATTCAGTTATTAAGTCAAGGGGCGGAGAAATAAAAAAAACCCCGAAGCCATCCACGAAGGTGACACTTGTCATCTAATGGATAGAGTATATAAAGATAAAAAAACCCCAATCGACAACTCATCGAACTATCGCGAATCGGTTTGCGGTCGGTAATAAAAGTAATCGACCACGACGGGTAAAAAAGGACCTGCAAGGATCTAACCAGGGTGCATCGTACAAGATACTGTCAAACATTGCATATGCATGGCCCCGATGTTGGTGGAATTTAAAGTGAATTTTAATCAACGAGGAAGTGAATTTACCGAAAACAGGAAAAAAGTAATCCCCACTAAATTGGCGGTGTGAAAGTGTGGCGTTTCGGCTCACTAGCAGAGAGAAAGAGTGTATTAGAGTGAAGAACGAGAGAGACGGACGAGAGCTGGAGAAAATTTATTCAACAAAAATATGTTTGTTCTTGTCGAAACAACCAAAAAACCAAAAAAGAAAAAAAGAAGCGAGAAAAATACCAACCAAATTCAAACCGAATATGTGCACAGATGTGCGATTATCATTCCAGGAGTGCCTTAGGTGCTACGGTTGAGGTTTCGAACGGCCCCGAGTGAAAGGGGGGAAAACTAAAAGTAGAAAAAGGTAACAAAAAAAGGGAAAACTCCATCCAAACATACACAATCACAAACACACACACACACACACATACACATACAAGCCGAGGATCCTAAATCCCTTGCACACATCCGGAACGTGCGCCCCCAAGGGAGCTGGAGCTGTTGACCGGATTTGGCGATGTGATTAATTTTGTGCCGTGACGGTTTTCGACGACACATACAGTGTAGTAGTAGTAGCATGTGAGTTATGTGTGGTGCCAGGTGGCACAAGGGTGGAGGGAAGGGGAACCGATGGGGTGTTTGGTGGTGTTTGGTGATGATATACGGTTGGCAATGATAATTTGACAACGGGGGGGTAAAAGGAGGGTTTTTAGATGTTTTTTTTCTACTGGCAAAAGGCATGGCGAAACGAGAGGAACTCGCAGTGACACATGCTCTAACGTTTATTGTTTTATTTTTTTGGTTGTTGTTGCAGATCACTAGCAAGGACTGAGCGAGTGAGCGAGACAGTGAGAAAGGAGAAGTGAAAAAGGAGTGAAACATAAAAGAGTAAAAACGCTAGACCAACTTCGATCAAAGTTGACAGTTGAAAGCCATAATCCTTTCGAACATAAACCATAAACCACCCTACCAACCCCCGGCGGGGACAGGGGTGGGTGATGTTGATTTGGACAGTTTGGAAGGATTTCGTGACTATTGACGGCAACTAAGGGTTGGTGTTGGCCAGTGCTATCGAGGGATTTGTGCTCCGTCCGGATCGAGCGGAAGTTGAAGGATATTCCCTGCCGCTCGGGGATTGGGATTTGTTTTGTGAAAATAAGTGCGTTAGATTGAGCGGTATGCAGTGTTCGGGATGCGACGACGGAGCTAGGCAATCATGAGCGAGAAGGACGGCCACGAGCACTACCGTTACGACACGTACGCACCGCTGGTCAAGTCCGCGACCATGAAGGGCGTCAAGGCGGCACACTGTACCAGCGAGACGAGTACCGTGCTCAAGGGTGGCACGCAGACCACGATGACCAAGCACGGCACGACGGTACAACACGGCAGCGGCAAGGACACACCGGACGGGAGATCCCGCTGTTGCTCGTGCTGTGGCGGTGGCCGCGGCAGCTCAACCTTCTGGGCCGCACTCTTGACGAACATCGGTGTCTGCACGCTGCTGCTGGCCTACACACTGTTGGGTAAGTGTGTCCGGACACTTGGATAAACCCCCATTTCTTTGTTAAACAAATGTGGAACTTGCCTCCCAAAAGGTTCGTTCATATTCCTCGCGATTGAGGGAGGTGCCTCGCAGATGCAGCAGCGCACCCTGGCCGCAACCAACCGACACCAGAAGCAGCAGACGCTGCAGAACCACCACCATGGACGGCACGATACGGCTAACCTCACGTTTCCCCAGCTGATCCTGCTCGAGGCGGTCGAAGCTCGCCAGAAGACGGTGGAGAACATCTGGGACATTACGGTGTCGCTAAACATTCTCTATCGCGAAAACTGGACAAGGTACTGGTGCGCTGCCATTACCTCCGAAAACCTGGTGTAACCCCTATTCTCTCCCCCACCCGCAGATTGGCATCGCTGGAGATTGCCCGGTTTCAGGAGCAGTTCGTCAATAGGCTGCTGGAGGAGATGACCCAGATCAACAACATGCAGCACGCGGCCACCGGGTCGGGCGGTGGCGCACACGATCAGGCCCACGGGCCGGACAATAATTGGACCTTTGCCAGGGCGTTCCTCTACTCGCTGACCATTTTGACGACGATCGGTGAGTGCTGGGGAGAATGTATTAAAACCCCTAGGGAAACAGGCAGCACAACAACGAGGTCCTAACATTTTACGACGTCGAGATAAGGTTCACGATAATGGCGTAAAAATCTCCTTCGTTCAGAGCGGGAAAGGATGTGCATTAATTTCATGGAAAATTTGTAATGATTGAAATTTAAAGTTAGTTAAATGCTTACTCCTCTCGGCAGTGTTCAACACACCGGGAAAGCTAATTGATACTTTCTCGGGCGGTTGTTTATCTTCCTTCGGTTGGAATAACTTCCGTAACTTCGAGGTGGAAAGTGCTACTGCCGTTAGGGCTTACGGCACAACAACGCCCTTTCCACGCGACCCGGGCGATTAATAGCCATTTACGGTACATTGAGTAAAGTGATAAAAGCAATTATCAGGCGAATCACCTTCGAACCTGCCGGCTCCCCCAACAATGGGAATGGCTCCAAGGGTTGGCGGGCCGGCTGTTGATGGTAGTCATTTTCTTTTTTTTTTTAAAT
>KE525023.1:260087-281704 GCA_000441895.2 Anopheles sinensis
AGCTGACCGCGATATGTGCCGTGCGTTGAAGTTTATCCTGCTCGCTTCCTGTGCCGTTTTCCGAGGTGGTCTGGTGCCATCGGTGAGTGTGCTGGGGTGGGCGTGATTGTTTGGAATGAGCACAAAGTGATTCTTCATGTTTTATGGTTATTAACGATAAGATAGAAAACAAACCAAAATTTTATTTTCTACTCGCATTAAGATCCGGTGACGTTTTAAATTAATATTTCGTGTCAATTTTGAATTGAAAAATACAGTGGAACTGGTGCGGTAATGTGAAAGTTTTGTACGTGATTATTGATATATGCATATGTAAATTGACATCTTAAATTATTGAAAGTCTTATAGAAGCTAATAATCAATTTATGTTCATGCTGCATAAGTTAAATTAATTTTTATTTATTTGTGCCATGTGGCCCACCTTTGAACTGTTTAATAATTGTGCTCAAATTCCTTTCGAAATGAATGATCTGTACTGACGGGCTCGACTCAGGTGTCTGCAGCTGACGATGTTTCAGCGGATGAGCTCGAAAAGCTGGCCGAACAGGGCCCTCTGCTGGTGAACAACTACATTCCGGTGACGATGCAAATTTTACACCACTGCATCGAGATGATTCAGTACGAGCCGGTAATGGGTGCGCCTGGGACGGATGCTAGTGGGAAACCGACAACAACCACCAGACGCCCAACTACTACGACTTCTACAACCACAAGTCCGCCAGAGACTACTGCCTCAAGTACGGCGAAACCCGTTGGTTCGTATGCTCCGATATGATTGCGTCGGCGATGAAACGATCGAATAAGAGCTCGAAGTATTTCTTCTTCAGATGCCCTCATGCATCCTACCAGTCCGCATAAGCCCGGCTACTATGGTCCGGAAAAACCACCTCCAACACCGGCGCCAACTACGGTGGACACGACCACGACAACCACAACGACGACGACGACGACAACAACGACGATGTCGACCACGACAACAACGACCGAGTCACCCAGGGTGGATAATAAGCCTAGCGCAGGAAGTTTGCTGTGGAGTGATAAACCTTTCGCTGAATGGTTCCTGCAAAGCAAACGCAAAGAAGTGCAACAGAACTGTAAGTCGATGGGGTCAAGGAGTAGAGTGAACAAACACTAAAGTAAACTATCTTCACTCAGCCTTGTTGAATGTGGAGTTTCTGGATCATCTCCCGTTGAAGTTACTGCAGGACTTCAACGGTGAACCCTACGAGCCGCTTGCCTTGCGACCCGAGGATAACGCTAACGAGTTCCGGCGCCTGTACGATGATTCGTACCGGGGGCCAGTTCCACCAGTAGTGGAGGAGAAGGCCACCAAGAAGGGCGGTAAAAAGAGGGTTCCTCCGACGAAACCGTACCTTCATATGCTCGTGCTGTACGATCTGCTCAAGCGGGAGGCAAAGAATTCCATGTTCAATTTCTATGTGGTACGAACAGGGACTTAGCCTTAGGACACGGTTTAAATCAATTAACACACTTTTGTTCAATCATCACTATTTTTTCAGGGCTATTCGGAAGCAATTCTAGAGGAAATGTATCAGATGAACTTCCCATCTGCAAAGGAGCAGTTGCAATTTGCGCTCACGCAGCTTCTGGAACGCAAGGACGTTACAAAGTCGGACGTCGTATCACGAACGAAGCAAATGATAAAAGGTAGGAAAAGATGTATAAGCAAATGATAAGAGGTTGTTGCGAAATGTAAAATAACCATTTTCTCTCATATACCAACAGATTTGGACACTAAGAACAGTGCCATAGCGTTCGCGTTGGAGTTAGTGCCACCGTTGGTTTTTGGATTGTGATATAAACGAAAGATACTCACTACGGAAGTCAAATATATGTATTTTTTCATAAAACTATTTTCATGCTTTTATAAACTTAGATCTACTTTGTTGTACAACGTTTGCCTCTGGGCACATTTGTTACCAAAATAACGATTGAACTTGTTTAAATATTCCCCAAGAAAATCCAGCGATCGAGCCAAACACTTCCAGTATGAATATGCCCAGCGTTTCTACATTTCGTCGGGGGGTGGCGTCGGAGGCATCGTTCGGAGCATCTTCCGTCTCCACGACTTTGGTCACTTTTGGATCCTCCTCGCCGTACGTGTCAATCTCGTTTTGAACATCAAGAAACTCGGGTCGATCACCCAACAGAGACTCGCCTTCGGTCGATGACTCGAGTGACCGTCGGGTGCGGGTCTTCGATTCCCTCCGGGAGTTTGCCGCCAGTATTAGCAACCCCGTGATGGATGATAGTGCCTTCGCTACGCGTCGTCTTAGTACGTTTCGGCGTGCCTGGAACTGACTGAGCAGGGTACTTCCGTTCACCGATGGATCGATAAGTGCGGGCTCATTTCCCTCCGGGTGCAGAAAATCCAGTTCCGAAGCCAGTTCTTCCGAATCATTGTCGTCGGTGGAATTTGTTAGAAGTTTTTCAAGATCTACCAGCTTCCGATTCCTTTGGGACTCGTTCCCAGTAGATCCGTTGGGGTCAGTTTTTGGGATGATTGTACGAAACACTAAACTGATCCGTTCGTGCACCGGTTTCACGATGTCGTCGATGATTTGGGACAGAATCTTGGTCCTGTTCCAGGACAGCCACAGGTTGCTTGCCGGGAGACTCATGATGGAGCTCTCCGGACGTTCGTCTGGTAGCTCGATGTCGCTAAGTGACTCGCTCAAAGACGGTTCTGTTTGGTTCGACTGAGATGTTCCTTGGGCAGCAATGTGTTTTAGTTTTCCCGCTTTCATATCCATTTTAGATGGCATACGAAAATCGGTAATGTGCGACTGCGGATCATCGGGCGTGGAGGAAGACGCTATCGCACGTGCAAGTAAATCCCCTAGGAATGGTTTACACACCACGAGCGAAAACTGGAAAGAATTTTCAAGAATGTCGTTAAATTTGTATCACATTACGATAGTATACGCACGAACCATAGAGAGAACTGTTATCACAAGTAGGCAGACACAGCTTCGCGCCATTTTGTCACAGGATTTCACTTTCTCGGTATCACAATGCTTTTAGTACACCGTACGAAAGCAACTTGACGCGAACTGATTTACTAGGCCATCGACAACGATATACGATTGGGGACACTCTGGTGCCGTCGGAGGTTTGGCATCAGGTCGATTTGTTGGATTCGGGAGAACCTCCCACCGCTAGCCACTTTCGGCTGCTTTATATGCGCGCATGGTGGCGGCAATCGTACGTGATGACAGAAATTATTCGAATTGCTCGCCACGTTCATGGCTAAGGTGGCTCGGCGGAGATACCATCGGATAGCTTTCGGGGACCACGCAGCACTCGAAAGACCGTGAAAACCTTGTCACCATGCGTTTCGGCACGGCATACCGGTACAAGGTAAAGGTGAAGATAATCGTTCCGAACAGTGGAAAATACAATTAAATATATGCCCACTATAAATAGAAGCACGAAGAGTCACCACGTTATCGTGTTATCAAAATTGAGAAGATTTGAGAACATAGCAACGGAATAGTGGAATTTGAAAATCTAGCACGTGTTACAGTGAGCATAGGTAAATTGTTTATTAATAAGACTGTTAACTTTTTTGGTCTGTTTAAAATATTTAGGAAAACTTCAAAACCGCTTCATAAAATGTTAAAAAAATCGATTGCCTTTCTTTAACGTCGCATGACTAATAAAAAATAGTAAATTTGGTTGGTAAACGATATATCAGAACTACTGTTGTGTGCAACTTAGAGTCCATTTTACATAAACAATATTTTATCAAAGCTTTCAGTTATTAACATATTAGCTGTGGTTTTAGTTAAAATTATTAATCTCGTTTCAGGTCCCTCTCTGATGACCATATTTGTTTTAAACTCGTTACAATTGTGAATCTGTGACAGAAACACTGTCAGCATCTTTCACTCAACCAAGATTATTAGAACTACAGAGGATGTGGATGCAGCGATAGTGGCTTTCCTTAAAATTGCAATCAAATGGATTTACTGGTACAGGAATAATATGTTTGGTAGCAACAGATAATTACAAATGTGTTTCACATCATTGTTCAACTATTTTATATTGTAGAATTGTATTCAAACGTTGATTTCGAATGCTTGTTTCGATTTTTATAAATTCCAAGATGGCGCTATGTTTATCTGTCAAATCGCTGTATACGACTCAACCTTAGGAGCTACCTTGCATCAAACACACCTCATACCGCTTCGTTGTTTCGTTGCAGAAATCGAATTAAAAGGGGTCGCTAGGGGAATTGGAAGTCGCTAGCGACCTTATCCACGATCAAGATGAACTTCGCTCCAGTAACGGCAAAAGCGTTTAACGCTATGCAAAACCTGGACATAGCGCAACTGGCCACCTGCAGTCAACAGGAAATCCGGCCGCTTCTGCCGTGTCTAGTGCGGATGAGCCTCCTTTCGCCGCTGGACAACACGAAGAGTTGGGCGGAAGCGCGAAAACAAATCCTTTCGCTGCTGGTCGGAATCGAGGTGGTAAATAATATCGTGTCACTGCTGCAGGTCAATTACCACGAACTGGAGATCGACGTGAAGAAGGAACAACAGATACGGTTTGTTTACATTGGTGCCTGGGGAAAGGTGCAAGGGGTATGATGTTGTTTTTTGTTTAACGCTTGTTTTCAGACAAAAAATTGGCTACACAACGCAAGATTCTGCCCAGTTTCACAGTCTTCCGAATGGCATCGTGATGGGGTTTGAGAGGGCCGATGGTACAAACAAGGTTCGGGTCGTGCTCTCGGAACTGTTCTATCTCCAGGCGCAGATCAACGAGCTGGCCGCGCAGGCGTCACTGCAAAAGTCATCCTCCAGTGAACTCACCATCCGGCCGTCGGAGCTGTTTGATAATGAAATTTACCTCGAAGAAATAGCCGACATTATTTGCATTGCCCTGGCCGAGCTACCGTCCCTGTTGAACCTGCAGGAAGTGATCGAAACGTTGCTGTACGTGCGCAACGGGTGTAAGATTGTGTGCTGGATCGTGGCCAACATGCCGGACTGCTTTCGCGAGGTAGTGACGGCACTGATCACGAACAGCGACGAAGATACGACCGACGGCAAGGTGAAGCTGGCGGCGTTGTACGAGCTGAGCGAAATGAACCCGAGCCAGGCGCTCTCGATGCGTACGATCTGTGTGGAAACGGTCAAGATGCCCTCGCTGATGATCAAACTGAGCCTGAAGGATCCACAGAATCTGGTTGCGTTCGTATCGGGTCTGCTCCTGGGGAACGATCTGAACATTCGCTCGAGCTTTGCGCTCTACATTCGCACCAGTCAAAAGCGCAAAGGGGACGTACTGCATCAGCTGCGGGAGGATTTACTGAAGCAGTTGCAGAACAGCATCCTTCAGTCGGTGAATGGTTCACTACCGGAGGAGCTGGTTGTCCAAGCGGCTGCCATCTTGCGGCTGTACTGTGCCTTGCGTGGCGTTTCGGGGATCAAATTCTTCGACGAAGAGATTCAACTGCTCATGCAACTGATCACCTCGAAACCACCACCGACTCCGGCGGGAATTCGGTTCGTTTCGCTCGGACTTTGCATGCTGATCGCGTGCCCTTCGCTCATCGCACACCAATCGCACGAGGCGAAGATGATCGAGTGGATCCAGTGGTTGATCAAGGAGGAGGCGTACTTCGAGAATGTGAGCGAAGTGTCGGCCTCGTTCGGTGAAATGCTGCTCCTTATGGCGATCCACTTCCATGGCAATCAACTGACGCACATCTGCGAGCTGGCGTGCGCCACGCTCGGGATGAAGTTTTCCCTTCGCCCGAACACGATCACGCGCATGAAGCTTATCTTCACACAGGAAATCTTCACCGAGCAGGTGGTGGCAGCGCACGCGGTTAAGGTACCGGTCACGCCGAACCTAAATGCGACCATTCCCGGGTACCTGCCGGTACACTGCATTCATCAGCTGCTGAAATCGCGCGCCTTCTCGAAGCACAAGGTACCGATCAAGAGCTGGATTTATCGGCAGATCTGCAACTCGGTCACGCCGATGCACCCGGTCCTACCGGCACTGATCGAGGTGTACGTGAGCTCGATCATCCTGCCGAACCAGAAGGCAGGCATGCAGCAAGAGCAGCACACGCACAAGGCACTTTCGGAGCAGGAAATCCAACAGGTATTTCAGAACGCTGCCGGATTGTGGAATAAGGACCTACACAATGGGAAGAGTGTCCCGGCTGCCACAGCCACAGGGGGTAATGTGGAAAAGGTTAAAAAGGATCACAGTGCGCGCAACGAAACGATAGAGCTGGACGACACCGGGAATAGACAACCGAACCTGACGCCTCAACTACTGCTTCTCTACTACCTTCTGCTGTACGAGGACGTTCGGCTGAGCTGTATGCCGCAGATCATCGTAAGCGGGCGGCACGTGAAGAGCTACAGCAATGAGTTCATGTCGGAGCTACCGATCAAGTATCTGCTGCAGCAGGCGCAAAAGAATCAGCACGAGTACAGTGCACTGTTCAGTCCGCTGCTCCGGCTGCTCGTGACGCACTTTCCGCATCTGTCGCTGGTGGACGATTGGATCGACGAAGAGCTGATCCCATTCAACGACAGCTCGACGGGCTTGTTCATCGGTGAGCTGACGATCGTCGAGGCGTTCGAGGAGATCGAGCTGAATCCGGCGCGCGTTATCAAACTGTTGCGTCGCATGATGCGCAAATCGCCGACCGACCTGTGGCCTCTGGCACCCACCTTCATCCGGTACTTTAAGCACACGCTTAACCACACCGTACCGCTGCTGCTGCAGGAGCTCTACCGGCAGGTGTGGATGCGGCTCAACACGATCTTTCCCCGGCGGCTGTGGGTGATGTCGATCAACGCGCTGATGCCGTCGGATGCGGTGACGAAAAACTTTACCCTCACGCAGGAGAACATTCTGCTCGATCCGCTGCAAGTGTTACGGTGCGACGAGCGTGTCTTTCGCTGCTCGAACGCCCTCACGATCGTGCTGCGCATTCTGCAGGCCATTTTGGCCGCCTCGCGAAGTCAACTGTCCCGGCATATGCTCGATAAGCCGCTAATCGACGTCAGCGGCAACCAGGTGAAGGCGGACAACGATCGAGAGGAGCTAAAGCTGGCGCTCATTGCGTCGCAGGAAAGTGTTGGCGTGCAGATACTGCTCGAGGCGTGTCTGGAGAAGGAGAAAGACCGCACCATGCCAGGGAGACAGTGGGCGCTGCGGGAAGTGCGCGGTGTTATCTGTTCGTACATTCACCAGGTGTTCATCGCCGAACCGTCGCTGGCCAAGCTGGTGCACTTCCAGGGTTATCCGCGGGAGCTGCTGGCGATGACGGTGCGTGGCATACCGTCGATGCACATCTGTCTCGATTTCATACCGGAACTGCTCAGTATGGCCGAGATGGATAAGCAGATATTTGCCATCGATCTGGCGTCGCATCTTTCGCTGCAGTACGCGCTGCCAAAGTCGCTGAGCATTGCGAAACTGTGCGTAAACACGCTCACGACGCTGTTGGGAGGTATGTTAGCATAGAAACAATCGTGGCAATCTTCCAAAACCGGCAAATAAGGGAAATTTTGAATAGCATATTGTGCTATTTTGTCTTTGAGGTGGAGATAAACAGGAATGATCTTCTCAACTTCGTGATTTCTTCGACAATATTCCATCGAATTTAGTCCTTAGTTATGGGATGATTTGATTCATATTCGAGTTGCAATGTGACGATGTTTAACAATATATCCTCTTTCCCTTTTCAACAGTCCTTTCCGGTGATACGCGTATCGAAATGTTCCGGGCCGTACTACCCTGTATCGTGCGTTTTGCCGAAGCGTTTCCTCCCCTGCTGGACGAGTGTATCCTGTTTCTGCTCCAGCTTGGCCGGATAGTACAATCCCAGTCGGCTCTTGGCCGCTCCACTTCCCTTCCGTCGCTGTTCGTCGGCCAGGACTGCAAGGTGCGCTCGCAGAGCCGCCGATTACAGCACGCCGAGAAGCTCGTCGACGAAGTTCGGGACACATTTGCCAAGCTACTGGATGTGGCCGTCCTCAGCCCTAAGATATATTCCCACTCGGAGGCGTAGCAGAGCGACAATGACAGGCTGAAGCCGGGAGTCGACTTCCCGAATTTGAGAGTGTAATATAGTAATGTGCGGGGACTTACCTCTTCTCACCCAAGTTGTGCACTAAAGGGTCGTTATTGTGAACATATGAACGGAGAAAAAATAAAAATAGAAAATAGATAGTCGTTTTTACCAACCTCACTGTTGGAGTTTTATTGTTTTTCTCTTGAACGTTTTTATCTTACCTTCATCCCATTCATTGTTTAAACGAGCTTCAGTGAACTCATTCACACGTTCCTTCTCAACGCAAGGCCCCATTCCTTTCTTTGTGTAGTGGAACACGGTAGATCGTTGCTTCGGTCCTTTCCAGTCGCGTATTTCCTCCGCGAAACCGACGGGCACGGCTACTACTGAGGCTGCTATTTTGTCTACACCCTTCGGTTCTTTTTGGTCACCATCGACCTTTCCTACGTTGAATTGTTGGACGTTTTTGCGGCCCAATTGGCGTTTCGGCGGAAGCAGTTTCTTCTAGGTAGTCTTTAAAACTGGACAGCAATCGTACTCCAGGTGCTTCAGCTTTTCTCTTGCGGTCGTTAGTAGCGGATGAAGGTTGAGCTGCCGAAATGGCTGGGCCATCATCGAACACTATCATGGATCCGATGAGATTCGATAGCTTTCCTGCCATGTGTTTCCTCATCGCCTCGGACACGTTTAGATCACTCTTCATAACAGTTTCCTCTTCCAGTAGATAACGATTCGACTTTGTTGCATCTGATGCAGCTTCTACAAACAAGGTGATAATAACCGCGTTGGTCATGGGAAACACTATGGAACGGATTTACTTACGATCGGTATTCGACACAGCGGTCGTATTGTTCTTGCTCTGTTTCGTTTCCTTTTCCGTTGTTGGATGCTGAGGTTTGTTGAACAATGCATCACTGAGAAAGGAGGTATCAACCGATGCAAGCAGTCGGGCGCTAGTTTCATCCTCGCTGCTGTCCGTGTCTGACATCGTTACCAATTATCGGGGTTTGGAGCACTATCAATTTAAGGACTGGTTTTTATGTCCTGGATTTAATGTTTGTTTTCATAGAAACGCCGGTTCTCTTGACAAATGAGGGTGGATGAGGAAGAGGATCTACACAGGGCTTATTTCACCCCTTTGTCGCACGGAATTTTTTCGGACTTTAGATTCGCAAGTGTTTTAATTATTTTTGAAAGTCTAGGAAAGTTAAATGATTTTAAATATTGTTTTCCAAATGAAAGCCTCGATTTCGAGTTTCTACGGCCTAAAACGATTTTTATTTTATGGCACGATAAAATTGCAAGACCGATTTCACCTGTCAAATCCCATACGTCAGCTGTCGGAGCACTGAAATCAGCTTGGTTGGCAAGTTTGTTTGTAGCCGCGGTCAGTTCGCCAGCAAATTGTGCCGTCGGAAAAGGGTTTTATATCGTTTTCATTGCAGTAAAGATTTGTTTTAAGGAAACAATTATTTGAGTGCATCCAAAACATCAAAATGCTTTCATCCGGTTCGGCTGCCATTGGCGTTAGTGCTCTGGCATCGACGGCGTATGGAAACGAGCGTACGGAGGTGATAGAGTACGCAAACGAAGGAGGCTGCTTTCATGCGGATTATAAAAAGTATGTATTAACGGTGCATTTTTTCCATTTTTCTGATACCTTAATCTGTTCGTTTTTTGTTCTTTTATTTCAACCAGACATGATGATCTGAAGCAAATGCTCGATAGCAACAAGGACAGCTTGAAGCTGGAGGCTATGAAGCGTATCATCGGCATGATAGCGAAGGGCCGTGACGCATCCGACCTGTTCCCGGCGGTGGTGAAGAATGTGGTCTCGAAGAACATCGAGGTTAAAAAGCTGGTGTACGTCTATCTCGTGCGGTATGCCGAAGAGCAGCAGGATTTGGCTCTGCTCTCCATATCCACCTTCCAGCGGGCACTGAAAGACCCGAACCAGCTGATCCGGGCCAGTGCCCTGCGGGTTCTCTCCAGCATCCGGGTGTCGATGATCGTACCGATTGTGATGCTTGCCATCCGCGACTCGGCGTCCGACATGAGCCCGTACGTGCGAAAGACGGCTGCACATGCCATCCCGAAGCTGTACAGTCTCGATCCGGAGCAGAAGGATGAGTTGATCGTAGTGATCGAAAAGCTGCTGGCCGATCGTACCACGCTGGTGGTGGGCTCCGCGGTCATGGCCTTCGAGGAGGTGTGCCCCGAGCGTACGGAGTTGATTCACAAAAACTACCGCAAGCTGTGCAATCTGCTGGCGGACGTGGACGAGTGGGGTCAGGTTCTTATCATAAACATGCTGACGCGTTACGCTCGAACACAGTTTCTCGATCCGAATGCAGATGTAAGTGAAACAAAAAAAAGTTTCCGTTTTAACGATCAAGAGTGATTGTGAAATGCACCAATTCTTTTTATTCCTTATTTAGGATGACGTCGATGTACGGGATGCGGAAAACAAACCATTTTACGAGGACGAATCCGATTCCGATGCATCGGATGGGAAACGAAAGGACGATTCGATTGCTTCGCCACGCAAAACCTACACACTGGATGTGGACCATCGGATGCTGCTGCGGCAGACGAAACCCCTGCTCCAGAGTCGGAATGCATCCGTGGTGATGGCCGTCGCCCAGCTGTACCATCACGTGGCACCGCGAAACGAAGTGGAGATCGTTGCGAAAGCTCTCATCCGGCTGCTGCGAAGCTACAAGGAAGTGCAGAGTGTCGTGCTGACCTGCATTGCATCGATGTCGATCGAGCGGAAGTCCATCTTCGAACCATTCCTAAAGTCGTTCTTCGTGCGTACGAGCGATCAGACGCACATAAAGCTGCTGAAGCTCGAGATACTGACGAACCTGGCCACGGCGACCAACATTTCGGTGATTTTGCGCGAGTTTCAAACGTACATCAGTAGCAACGATAAGGAGTTTGTGGCGTCGACGATTCAAGCAATCGGTCGGTGTGCCGTATCGATTTCGGAGGTCACAGAAACGTGCTTGAGCGGTTTGGTTCATCTGCTCTCCAATAAGGATGGTAAGTATTATGCCCTATAATCCTGTAAATGTCCATGTTCTCATTGATTCTCTTCCTACCGCCTCTTTTCCAGAGTACGTTGTGGCGGAAAGTGTGGTCGTAATAAAAAAGCTACTGCACACACAAAAGGAGGAACACTTTGAGATCATTTCCCAGATGGCCAAACTGCTCGATTTCATCCAAGTTCCGGCCGCCCGTGCCGCCATTCTGTGGCTTATCGGAGAGTACAACGAGAAGGTACCGAAAATCGCCCCCGACGTGCTGCGGAAAGCCGTCAAGAGCTTCATCGACGAACAGGACATCGTAAAGCTGCAGGTGCTAAATCTCGCCGTCAAACTGCACATCACCAACCCGGCCCAGACGGCGCTACTCTGCCAGCATCTGCATAATCTCGCCCGGTACGACTCGAACTACGACATTCGCGATCGAGCACGGTTTTTGAAACCTTTCCTTCTCGCGTCCGCCACCAACAACAACGACAACAACGGTATGAATGGGGGTTCAATATTGTTGACGCACGCGAGAAAGATTTTCCTGTCGGAAAAGGCCGCACCAACGCTGGAGAGCAAGTATCATGGCCGGAGACAGTACCAGCTGGGTTCGCTGTCGCACTATCTGAATATGCCCACGAACGGGTACCAGGATTTACCGGCGTGGCCACTCGAGGCACCCGACAGTACGGTGAGACACGTGGAACCTCCGGCAGCGCATGGTGGAACCGGAAGTGCTGAGTATCCCGGAACGGGTCGCGGAGGAGGAGGCGGTGGCGATCGACGGAAGAAGAAATCTAAATCGTTCTACTCCGGCTCGGAAGACGCCAGTAGCACGACGACCGAGGGTGCTTCGTCGGGATCGGATTCCTCGTCCGGCTCGGGGTCGGGTTCGAACTCGTCTTCGGGATCCGGTTCGGGAAGTTCCGGCAGTGGTTCGAGTAGCAGTGGAAGTGGTAGTAGCGGCAGCAGCGGTAGCGGTACCAGTGACAGCGAAGAGAGTAGTGGTCATTCCTCGTCGGGAAGCGACAACGAACAATCCGAAGCGCAGAAGAAGGGTGCTAGAAAATCGCGCAATAGTACGAGCGCAAAGAGTAGCCAAAAAGCGGAGCAAAGATTCAGCAAGAGTGCGTACAACGAGGTCGAGGGTACGAGCCAATCGAAGCAGGAGACCTCCACGGAGGACAGTGACAGCGATAGCAGTGGTAGTTACGAATCTTCCTCGTCTTCCTCTGCGTCCGTAGCAAAGAAAAGTGCAACGAAAGCACCGGCATCGAAACAAACAAAACCGGTCAAAGACAGTCCAAAACCGACGGTTAATGCGGCACCGGTTAAAAGCAACCTTGATCTGCTACTCGATCTAGATGATATTCCACCGATCGGACCCGTTATGACCCCTTCGCTTGGAGGCTTTCTTACGCCTTTGGACCCAGCTATCGGCGGAGGTTTGGCCGGTGCTAATGGTGGCGCTTCCATCGAACTCGTTGGGCCAAGCTTCATTCCTACGAAAAAGCGTGAACTGTTGAACAAAGTGAACGGTTTCGGGCTCGGAATCGAGTACCGGTTCGTGCGCGCCCCGCATCTCTTCTCGTCGCGAATGGTATCGGTCGAGTTGACCTTCACGAACCACGGCAATGTGGAGCTGCTCGATATAGCGGTTGGCAAAAAGGCCAACCTTCCGGCGGGCGTGGCGGTACACGATTTCGCCCCCATTGGCCGCCTCGATCCGAGCCAAACGACGACCGGCATGTTGGGAGTGGATTTTAACGATTCCACCCAACCGATCCCGTTCGAGATCCGTTCCGGAAGTGGGACGAGCCAGGTAACGCTGAAAGCGCCCGTCGGTGAGATGGTACGCTCGGTGGCGATCGCGGAAGGTGCGTTCGATAGTGAGCGCGCGAAACTGCGCGGCATGACGGAACATTCCTGCACGCTGGCGTTGGGAGATTCCTTTTCACCGGACAATAAAAGCCTGCACCGGGCTGTGTTCGAGGCGACCAATGTGGCCAGCGTGGCGACGACCAGCGGTTCGCAGCGTATCCTTTTCGCTGGACAAACGATGAACTCGAAAAGCCTTGTGCTTATTATGTTCGAGAGGAAAGAGTCTGCGGCTGCCGGGGGAAATGATTACTCGCTGACCGTTAACTGTGAGAAGCTGGTCGTCGGGTCGATGCTGATGAACGAGCTAAAAGCTGCCCTTAAGAAGTAGAGTGTCTCGAGGTAATTGTTTCCTTCCAATCAGATGATCTAATCTACGCTAGCAGCAAATATACTTTATGTTGAGAAACATTATTTTTATTTATAATCTCATACAAAATACAGATGTGCAAGATTTGAATAACCAATAAAGAAGATATAATAATTATTCAAATAAATCGATTGAAAATTATTAAACATACAAATAATTGAGAGATAACATCTTCAAGTGTTCGTTGAATCAAACAAAGAACCATTTGGAATTCTAGTTCCCTTGAAATATGATTTTCATTTTGGCTAGCAAGTACAGGCTGGCCCCGCCTTACGTCGGCCTCACTTTATCAAAAACGTCTAACTTTAGAGCTGACTATAGCGAAGTCTTCTTGTACTTCTGCTATTTTGTTGCACGAGACGATACCACCGGGTGTCGCTTGTTAGTTTTTTTTGCAGCAATTTAGCGATAAAAACCAGAGAAATGCTGTAAGTTGTGCCATAACCGGTGTGATTATGGCAGCTCTAGCGGCTGTCAAAACGAAATGTCAAACAACAATTTTCTAAAGACCTTGATGTCAAACAAAACTCTCGGGAAAACAGACAAAGTTTGCGGGTAGTGTTTTAAACTATACCGATTTTTAAGCAATTAAAAGTGGTTTTTATTCAATTCTGAACAAGTATGGCAGGTTTAGAGTCTATGATCGTTGAAGAAAAGCAACAACCACCGAAAGCGGTCGATCGGGAGAAGGTATGAGCTACGCGAGACCGTCACAGCTGAGGCGTGCCTCAATCAACATGCGGAAGGTGCATTCAATCATTTCGTGTCCAATTTCAGACGTGCCCACTTTTGCTGCGAGTTTTCTGCTCAACCGGCCGGCATCACTCGGCGAACGAGTACGCGTACGGGAATGTGCCATCGAACGAGTTGCAAATCTACACCTGGATGGACGCGACGCTGCGCGAGCTGACGACACTCGTGCGAGACGTGAATCCGGAGACGCGCCGGAAAGGCACGTACTTCGACTTTGCCATCGTGTACCCGGATCGCACCTCGAACTATCGGATGCGCGAGATCGGCGTTACCTGCTCCGGCCAGAAGGGTGCGGACGACTCGAAAACGCTGGCGCAGGCCAAGTTCACCATAGGCGATTTTATGGACATCAACATTACTCCACCGAACCGGATTCCGCCGCCCCGCCGGCAGCGACCATTCTAGAATCTTTGGGAAGTTTCTGACCTGAGACCATATGTCTGTCTGTGGGTGTTCAATAGTAGAGGTCAAACTGAATATTCGGCAGAATTTTCATTCTAGAAAATGAAGCGGACAAATACGGATCTAAGGAGAAAGTCTCGGAAATGTGATGTGGCCCCTATGAAAAACATAGTGGCATCGAGCGAACATCCGACGAGAAAGACCGTGTAGATTTTAAGCAAATCGAACCAATCGTTATTTGGAAACATTTTTCGGTAAGCCAAACTGAAGACAAACTTGGTATCCTCGGAATACCAACCAACCACACAACAGTCACATTGTAGCGTAATACCTTTATTTCGCGTCTCACTCCCCAGCAGGCGTTTGATGTAATTTATCGCATCATTAATTAAGTCTTAGAAAAGTACGAACTAAAATGTAGATCCCTCGGTACGATAAGCGCATGTGTGTAATAAATACAAACTTTCTCCTACATCAACTATCGACCGCTGGTTTCGCTTGCCGACTTGCGGGACTGGGAGGATGAGCTCGGAAGACGGGCGTCGCTTAGTTACGGTAGTACTGCGGTGGCTGAGACTGCTGGTTGCCACCGGGTCGCTTCGATTGCTTCTTGCCCATGTTGTTCAGATCGAGCCGGACGCCGTTCGGTAGGACGGCCTTGTTCTCCTGGTAGTCCACCTCCAGGTTGTCCTCGTCGTCCTCGTCGCGCTGGTTCGGATCGCACTGGATGCCGGTTTCGTACGTGTACTCGCGCTTCTCACCATCCGGATCGACGTAACCGTAGCGGCCGCTGGAAATGATTCAAAGCCACGATTAGCATTCCAGTTGAAGGCACGGCCTCGACTACATGCATTTAACAAAGAACCATGGTTAGTGCTTAGTCTCTAATTTACCGCGTGACACAGTCAATGCCGATCGTTTCCTCCTTGAACGATCCATCGTCATTCTCGAAGCCCCACGTGATCGAGCCGTCCTCGTGCTCGTCGCGCCACTTGCGCAGGATCTGCGCTACCGGTTTGCGCTTGCGGTCCTGCTCCTGCTGGGAATGTACGCGCGGTGCCTGCGGTGCTGGCCGGCGGTCCTCGTCCTGGAAGTGCTGCTGCTGCTGCTGCTGGGGCTGACGGAACGATTGTTGCGGGGCGGGCCGGTACTGCTTCGGGGTGGGCTGCGGCTGAGGCTGCGGCCGCTCGTTGGCGGCGAACCGCTGCGGTTCCTTGTCGGTCGCAAAGAAGCGCTCCGGGATCTGGGCGCGCTGTAGCGGCGCCGGCCGGTTTTCCTGTGCATTGAAGCGAGAGAGAACATTTTGCTGTAGTTCGCGCTCGTTCGCCTGCTCGTCCGCGGGGATCGGATACTGCAGGGCGGGGGTGGCGGCCGGGGACGGCGGTGCCGGAGAGGGAAGGGCGTGGGGTTGTTGGAGCTGCGGGATGAAGGCCGGCCGGAAGTCGTCCTCCGGCTCCTCGGTGACCGGCTTGTGCTCCGCCGTGCTCGGATCGTGGAATTTGGGAAGAGCGGAAGGCTGTTGGTGGTGGATGGCGTTCGGGGCGGCGAGACGCACCGCGCCCGGACGCCGGACGCGAATTACTTGCGGTGGCTGCTGCGGCAGGAGGCGCTCCTCGCGGATCGGTGGCAGCGCGATGGCGCCCGGAATGTTCAGCCTCGGCGGCGCCGGACCGTACTGGGCTGTCGCTAGGGTGATGAGTCCCGCCAGGGGGAGCTGGGTGGGTTAGCGGAAAGGAAAACAGAGAAAAGCGTTGGTTATTTAGTGGTCGGGCAAGATTCCTGAAAGTAACGCTAAATTGCACATCTAAGTAGGCTTAAATCGGGTCCACCAAAATTAGCTCTACCTTTTTTATTCTTCAAGCTGATTAAGCGACTAAATGTTGTAATTATTCAGATATTATTTAATTTCCAATTAACAAACGCTCGGTTCTCTTTACTCAATAATCTTTTCTCCAACCTTTCTACACGAGTTCAATCACAAGACTGACTTCCTCATTCCTTTTTTGCTATAATATATCTAACTTTACCTTACTATTCACATTTTCAATGCCTACTAACTTGCTAATGTTTCCAATATTTTAACATGTATTTGAATTCGCCGTTGCACTTCAGCGCATTCGCTCAATCATTCATTAATCATTCATTCATCCTTTCATTCCATTATTTCTTCTCTTACTTTCTTCATCTCAATCCCTATAATAGCTACACATGCTTCCGCAAATTTTATAATAATACCCTTGTTCTCAATGGACCAGAAAAGCGAATGTTAGCATATTATAAAGCAAAGCATTGTTCTCAGTTTCTACTGAATACCTATCCACTACTTTGCAATCCACAAATTCAATAAACCATAAGATTATCGCTTTTAGTTTGGGTGTTAAATGTTTGCTTCTCTACTTACTTTTTCTTTGAATTGTTTAAAAATTTGGGCTACTTATTACTGGTTGTTTAGCAAAATTTTATCCATCTGGCGCGTTTTAAATTTTCGCAATTTTTGTGAATTTTGTTTCAAAAACATAGTTTTGAAACCATTTGTAAACTTGCAACCAACGGCAATTTCCTATCGTTTCACGCGAAAAACATTAACGGTGCTTGCCTCGGCGCGTGTTCGAACATCTAATGGCCCGAGAGAAAGTGAAACTATGCCGTCTATCAGCCTCACGGAACGACCAGGTCCAAAGTGTCCACATCAACCGGTCGTTGTAAACTCGTTACTAACGCACCGATGTCGCAATTCTGCTCCAGGGAGCGGTCGGTCAGGGGTGGGTAATAATAGCAATCCAATCGCAATTAAACCGATGGTCCGGTATCGATGACCCGATCCGCCCAACGAGCGGTGGTCTCTTGTTCGGTTCGTTGATCCGCATCGCGCATGGCAAATTCGATTCGAGGAAGGGGATTTCACTTAAACCGGACTCCCGGTGGCCATCAGTTTCCTCCCTCGGAGGTCACGGTGAACACTTGAGACGCACTTCAGGGTAATGCCGGTCAAATTGCCCTTCGCCGTTGCAAGCCGGATCACCCAGAGTCACCAAGGCGGACCTTGGACTGATCGAGGTGCCAAGAAGAAAGGGTGGCCCGTGAAAGGTTTCTAGGGGCTCTTTTTGAAAGCCCAAGATGTTTTCTTTATTGATTCCATCCCGAGTGGTTTGATCTTGAAAGTGCGATCCTTTGAGACTTCGGATACTGTCACAGACATTCTCTCCAACTGCTCGGATGATTGATTATTTTTGAAGTTGCAGGAAATTCTGCGACGGGAATTGATGTCAAAATACATAAAAAGCGTTCAAAAGAATGAAAACGTAAACAGCTTTCTTAAATTCCGTTGAACCCGGATTTTCAATTCAACGCCTACTCCATTCTCCTTAAAACATTTTGAAAAAAGACTGACCATCGTGTCGCCGTTGATGCAACCAATCGATGCCATAAACATTGAACGCAGAGGAGACGGAAAGAAGAACTTAAGCTACGTATTTAGCACGGTTCATTTATCGTTTGCCTTTTTCCTGGTGTGGCCTCAGACTGAAAGGAAACATCGTATTCAATGAGTTATCGATCGGGTGATCAACTTCGTCAGACCAGAACGTTCGAACCCATAGTCATAATCGTAATCTGTGTTTAGCCATAACCGACAAGGTCAGAACTGATACATAAAAAGGCTGAAGCAGAGTTTGTTGCCAATTCCTCGACATTATAATCCGTTTTTTTATTGTTATAGCTCACTATCAAAGCCCAACCAACAACATAAGAAGACAACATGTTGTTGTGTATTGCAAGTGATCTATCATAAAAAAAATAAATCTCGATCGATCGAAACACACGCAAGACAGGCGAACGTTGCGTTAGCATTTCCGCATCCGCATGGTTTCGACCTGGTGTTGCCCAGACGGAGACGGAGCAAGCGGGTCAGTTGGTCAGCCGTTTGACGGTTCGATTTTCCACCACTTCACTTTGCTAATGGAACCCGGTTACACCTATCCCTCCCCTCCACTTCACTCCACCCACGGAGCGAGCCAATTAAATGTGATGAAAATCGATAACTGGAGCAATGACACACGCGGCAACATTCGCATCTGGTGGCCACCTTTTGCCTGTCTTTCGGGTGTGTTCAGTTAGCGCACACCCACCTGAAGGAATGCTATCGGAATGGATTTATATTACACGCAATCCCCACGTTGCCAAACATATAACTCTTTGCCGAAATTGAATGACGAAAAAGACCGTTCGATTGGTAGAATGTAGAAACCTACAGCCGAATGGTTGTTTGTATAAATACAGCTTACGGATTTTTTCTTTTGCCTAAGAAACGTTAAGATTCTTCGCAACTTATTCTTTCTCCAGTTCACCACAGCTTAAGTTGAAAGGTGAAGTGGCGAAAACGATTAAGGAAAGAACTTTAGTCTCAATGTCATTAATCCGAAAAATAATATTTCCGCCCATATTTGTCGTGTTTTTTAAACTGCGTTCTTGTGTCACCTTTAAACTAATCTTTTTTTTGTAAATCATTAGCAAAGGCAATTCGAGAACTCGTGAACTTTCTGGTACGAATTGGCATTTCGATTGGCTAGACCACCTGCCGGGTAAAGGTGGGAAAAAGCACTATTAACGTCCTCCGTTTTGAACGAAAGGATATTTAATGTTTTGTTCTGTTCGTTTCGTAAACATTTATCATTTCAAAAACCTTCCCAAGACTAAAAGGACCGCTCTATTGAAGTACCGTTTTAGTTGGTAACGGTTTCTTCAAATTCGGCTTCAAGCGAGCACCATTGGGAACGCAATTGAAACCACCTTCCGGTGAGAAAGGGTTCATAAAATGTAAATAAATCTTTATTCCCTTGCTTGCGCCAGACGAACCAAACTGTACCGGTAAACCTCGGCACCTTGGTATGCTAATAAACTCAATTCTGAACACGCCGGATCGAACACAATGGCCGCATGACGGTGTCAATCTGTCAGGTCGTTGAAGACTTAAAAAATGGGCTCCCTTGCCCCTGTCGGATCCGTGTTTTTCCATCCCCGCAACCCTGGAAAGACCGTCGAAGAAAAGCCGTTGTTTTAGTGCCGATTGGAAAGTTCATTAATCAAATGCATGCACGATCGGGGGCGCCTTCGAACGAAGCTGTTTCGGGACCGCTTTCGGGGGCTCTCGGGGTTGCTACACTGATCCAACAAAATCCGTCCACATCTCCCGACCTCCGCCGCCGATGGAAAGTCTTTACCGGTGGAGGCAACTATTTGCATTCCGGTCACGGTAATAAGGTTCATTTGCAACGAATCGGTTTTGGTATGCACCACGTCGGCCAAGTCTCGCGTCTCAGCACAGCCCGGGGTTTTTTTTCCCCGCAGCACCGATTTGATACAATTTGCATCTCATTTCTAGTCGCGGTCGCTGGCTCGAGCCCGAAGCTCTGGCGCTGGGTTGCGAGGGCTTCGAACGGGAATGGCACTTTCCCGGGCGCAAAGATGTAAAACCGAACCGGCTTTTACTTAAATCCCCGCGACGCTGTTTTATTGTTATTCAAATTGTTACTTATTGTTTGCACATGCATTCGAGCACGAGCTCGACGCATGGCAAGAAATGGAAAGTGCGAAATCGGTCGTAGTTTTTAACCACCGGCACAGGCTGGTGTGCATTTGATGAATTTTTGAGGCTTCTTTCGTTTTGCATTGCATCCTTTTGACGGCTGGTCGATGGCTTTATTGAGACGTGTTGATGGAAAACATGCTTTTTTATCTAGTTTCTCAAATAAATCGTTCGTTCAAGCTTAAATTGTGAATGACGATGATACTCTTTGCACGAATGACGCGTTTTGTATTGCACGCACCTGCAAGTGATGTAACAGCACCATATTATTCTTTTTCTCTTTACTCTCAAGTGATTGACCTCAAAGGATATCTCGCAAAAAGTAAGTACCCGAAGGAGTCGTATTTACATAATTGTACCGTAGCAAAAGGAATATATTTTACTTTCGATTGGGCTGATTGAAATTCCCTCGCTGTGCAGACAATTTCTCTTTCTACAGATCGCAACACTTTGTGCAGAATGATACAATCGTTTGTTTGTGTGTTCATGTCGAAAAATTGAGAAACTAACTACAGTCACAATGCATGCAAATGCATCAGGATCCTTTTCAGACTTTAACAATACGTTACGGACTGAACATAAATTAAATCATCACACGTCTTGTAGAGTTAAAAGTGGAGTTGATTTGTAAGAAGGTGAAAATGAAACATTTCTATTCAGGTGAAAATTGTGGAACAAAAACCAACGATCACACAGTTATCCGACCGTCGTGTAAGATACTGTCTAAAGCTTTTTTACGGGAACACCTCTGGCCACAAGGGAAAGAAAAAGAATTTCTCGAGAAAGAAATTCCCTTTCACTTGTCGCGTTCAACCGGTCACGGTCCGTAATATCTGCACAAATTGCATAAAAGCAGCTCTCGCATGTGCGGGTCTCATCTGGGAGCATGAAGAATATTACATTACACTGCACGGCGATATCCATTACGAGTGCTTTTCTTTCTGCCCGAGACGAGAAGAACTTCTTCTTCTTTGGTTCGCTTTATGTCACCCATGTTCGAGTGGAAGCCCAGGAGTGGCATTACCGAAATTGGGTTTCCTTTCACACAACAAACCGCCCGATGTCCCGCTATGCTGTACCAAAGGGACAAACAAATTACCGCGCTGGCTTCGCTCGATGGCTTTCCCGTTGATTTATCTGGAGCTCCCATCGATCGCCCTCGAACGGGGGGGAAAGAAGAAAGCAAATCGGGTAATGGACATCGCATAGGGAAAAAAACCCGTTCCCAAGAACCGAGCGGAGCGCGACGTTATGCGACGCAGCGCGTGCAATTAAGTTTCTCTTTCTGTCGTTAAAAAGTAAAATAAGAAAAAGAAACACGTTCACCGCGACCTAGGATACACGAAAAAGCGATCCCCGTTTTCCTTCCTTCCTTCCGAAAAATGGTACGGAAGCCTCCGCCGGGAGAAAGGATTGCGCAATCGGCCCGGAGATCGATCAGCTCCCCACGATCACCCATTCCCCCGACACCAAGTATGGCGAACGTGTGAGACGGATCGTTTGGCATAATGGCCAGCGTAA
>KE525025.1:4983-17092 GCA_000441895.2 Anopheles sinensis
AGAAAAATTGTGTGAAATATATTGAAATCGTAGGTTCAATTTCAATCTTTTAACTGTTTCACGACAGAAATAAAATTCTAGTTGTATACCCCATTTACATCTAATACTTTTTCGTGTTGAAAATCCGTAAGTAGTGCTTTTAAGGCAACTAAAGGCATTAAAGAGATCTAAAGCTGCATTCGTGTGTATAATGCTAATGCAGTATATTATAATGTAATATTTTCCAAATTCAAACAAACATTGTTCACCCAATTTTGTTTACAATAGAGAAGAGAACATGAGAAAAAGTATTTACTCATTTTATGGCGAATCTAGCTTTTTTCTATTAGAAGAAAACGCATTTATAGCCAAAAATGGCCAATTTTCTGTATTCAAACATTCTAGTGAACAAAAAAAGTGAAGTTTTGTTATCAGTCAACGTTTTATAATTTTCACATTGCAAGCTATTTAAAATACCTATTTTTGAATTACTATAGGTTCTACCGTTAAAGTGTATTTTTTGTTTTTACCGCATTTTAAAAATAGTTTTCTTTGATGAACAGAAATAAATGCAAAAGTTGCGATACACTGTTATTTAAAATCTTAAAATGTAACAAGAAAGTAAATGAAAGCAAATCCAAATGTAATGAATTTTACAAAAATTTAAAAAGTTTTCAAATGGAACATGTTTTTGGTTCGATAAAGACTAAACCAAGCGATTCATAAGTTCGGTTAATAATTTTAACCGAATAATATGGGGTTGTAGATGTTGTTCATATCAGTCACGCACTGTAAGTAATAGAAATATGGCACCAACACAACTGAACGTTTAGAAGAAGGATACCCGTGCACAGGGAAGGATGTTCCTATCCGTTAGCGTGAATCACACGAATCCCCCATCCAATGTATCGCCGTGTGTAAGAAAAGGCCGCATGCATGCAAGTAACAATCCACCCGAGGGGATCATCACGGCGCTTTCGAAACGGGAAAAAGAGCACGAAAATCGATAAATCTGTAGCGGAAAGCACTACGGCGCACACGACTCCCCATTCGTTTAGGATTCCTCATCGACGGATCCAAAACGGAAGCGCGGGTAACAGAACCGTTCAGTATCTTTTCGCCAGCCGCTAGTGTACACGGAACCGGATGGTCGGATGGTTGACCTTTCGCGAAAAAGCGAAAATCAACGCGTGGTTGGCGTGTGCTGTTACAGCGATCGAACGTCGGTTAAACGTTACCACCTTCCGTGGTGAAGATTTTCGGCACCAAATCAGTCTCAGTTGCCGACGACAGGCTGGGACAGGGTTGGGTTATGGTACGCAGGGAGTGGTAGATCCCGATCTACCAAGCAAACCCTTCTTCGGCACGGTAGACACTCACCCAGTAGCCTGGCATCGGCGACGGTACGCGAGCCGATTAAAAATTCATAAATTGTCATAGAACGGTTCTGGTTGTGCGCGTAATTTCCCAGTTGAGTGATGCTTTTGGCCTTATCGGCGCTAAGACACGGCAAATGATCGAACATTATCTGTGATGGAGCAACTTTCGCCCTGTATGTTTCGACGCGGGGATCGGAGGGGCCAGTAGCGGAAGTCATCAACCGGGGAGCAGGTCGGGTGCCTGTACATCCTGCACCTAAGAGGTGAGTTCAGAATCCCACAACATGGTGCTTTTGTCTCATCAATGTAGTTGCCGATTTTCATCATAGCTTTTCATAAGTTTTGGTTAAAGTTTTACGAAATTCGTCTTCTTACAATTTTATACAGAACAGAGTTAAATTTTGTATAAATTACTTATATATGTCTAGCAAATTTTACTCTGTTCTGTTTAATTTCCGATACTAAGTTACTCATTACATCATTGCAATGCATACCAATTGGAAAAAAACGACAGTTTCTTTAAGTTAGAAGTTAGAATTTAATTTTAAGTAATTTTTGTTTCATTTGATTCTCATAATTCTTTGCATTCCTTTCTTCTAAACTTTTTAAAATTTTTAAACAAATTACTTTCTTTTGTATTACAATAGCAATTGTTTACGAAATATTTGAATTTGAATTTTGAATCTTGCGTCATATTTATCCTTTTAAGTTTTAATTTGTCTTATCTGTTCTCTCAATGACAGAACCCTTGTAGTATTTCGGATACGCAGCATGTTTTTATGAAATTGTTTTTATTTTTACTGTAGTTTTTTTTCATAGATTAGGGTACAATTTTCGAAGTAATAAAACTGCTTTGTAATTAGAACTAAGTGTAGCACAAACTTTATAAAATCCCGTTTGTATAACAAATCATTCTCGGTTGTATGTTTGTGTACTGCCATGGCTCGCTTGAAAATACTTCTCTCAAAGCTTTTGCTTGCCATTAGAGCAATCATTAAAGCATTTTTTGCCTTTTTAAAGCTGCAACCTCTTGCTCGATGAAAGAGCGAAATCAGGACAACGTGAACGTTGGCCCGGACCAGAGCGGACCACCGAACTTTACCAGTGACGCACACACACATCCACACAAACACGAAGATCCTTAACTCGTGGGGTCGGGAAAAATGAAGAATAAAAAAGCGAAAAAGCTGTGCCACGTTCGACCAACTCGCACGAGCGCGCGACCCCCATGGACGGGTGTTTTCTTTCGTCCTTCTGCTCACCCGAAGCAAAGACAGCCACGTGTTGGTGCACACATGCACACGCTAAGAGAATGCATAGATTTGGCCGAATGCTGTTTATTTTTTCTGTTCCTTCGGCACCGTATTTTTATTTTGCCGTTGCCTCATTTTCCGTGGCTTACGGGTCTTAGGTCACACGATCGTGGGTGGAGGGGCAGGGAGCGGACAAACTATCATCTAACCATCGGTGTCGGTGTCATCAACCGTTTAACCACAAGCGACAAACCGGAGCATGAAATATGAAAATTTACGATCCTGAAAAACGGTTCCTAGTCGTGCTGAGGACCGTGTTTGTGTGTGTTTTTCCTATTGCTAGCTTTTCTTTTTTCATGTTCACCTTTGCAATCGGTGTGTTCGGTTTCTTTTCGAGCCCAGGCGGGTTTTTCCTTCCGCTCCGATTTCAAACGGATTTTCTTCCATCTGTTTCAGTTCGAGAAGCGTTTTTCTTGTTTTGCCAACATTTCATCAACTTGATTCTATTGTGATCTGATTGTTGATTAAAATATTCGATCACAGATTTTCCTCTGTATTTTTCAATTATAATCTATACTATTTTCTATTTATTTGAATACCTAATTATTCTTAATAAATGTCTATTCAACTTTATATGCAAACTATTACAAAACATTTATCGTAGGCCAATGTTTACGATTTGAGATCAGATTATCATTAATAAATTTCAATACGTTCGATGCTGGATGTAAAATCGTACAGAAGAAGTATCAATTACCGAAAATCCATTGTTGATATTATGTGCTTGCAACAAAGTTATGCAAATTTATATGAATTTTAATATTCATTACCAGGTTGAAAGGGAATCATCATGGATTTCAAGAAATCCGGGTGTTTATAATAAGAAGAGAAAAAAACCTGCTAAATTCAAATGGCAAGGCTGAATGTTTTCACGGAATGGACACAATTCGTTGGAAGCCAAATTCCGTTTCAATCCCATTTCCAGAATCGAAATCATTTCCAATCCATCTCATTTCCTGTTAGTCCCGTTGCCGGCGGCTTTCGGAACCGTCAGAAACCCCGGTTCCAGCTCGGCCTCGGACATGTGCTCGCGTAAAAAAAAAACTATTCGAAGGAAGTTTAGCGTCCTTTACCTTTCCCCCTCTCCATCCGCTTATTTCCACGTCGACGAAAACCGAAACCGGACCGAAATCGTCCGGTGTTCCAAAAGGAAAAACCTTCCTACCCGATGGATCGAACGACGCCGGCCTGCCAGCTATCGCATCCAATTTTCACTCGTCCGCTTCATTTTCAACGGTTCCGCCGTGCCGTCTACGCCCCGGCAAAGCGATCGTGAACCCCACCACCCCCCGGCGGGAGATAGATTTCACGATTTTATTTTTCATTAGCATAAGATTTGAAATATGCATTCCGACCAATCATTTTGTCATCTCATTTCATTTCCAACCTCACCTAGCTGGGTGGGAGGGTGTGTGAGCGGCAGCGCGGGCGGACACCATTGATATTGTGATGTGAAGCGAAATCGAACAGATTTCCCACCCCGCGGGCTTCCGGTGGGTTTTCCGCCCCTCTGCGGCGCCTGCTATCCACCGGAGAAAGCTGTCCGAGATTCGCTCCAACCTGCACCGAGTGTCGGTTGTATTGTCCTTTTTCGTTGTGTCCTCCGTCGAAACCGGTCGAATACTTTCGATGCGGGACGACGCGTGACGGTGTGACGGTGTTTCGCGCGATTGCACTTCACGGGTTTTCCGTGGGCCACCGTGGCGTGTGCCAAGAAAAGCGAAGGGGTTGCTGGCGCCATCTCGCTCCACGGCCGAACCGAATAGATACAGTTCGTTCGCAGGACGGGTTGATCGTGTGAGCTCCAGGCTTCTGGCGAGCACCAGTAACAGGACATCTTGCGACGGGAACGGAAGCGTGACGTTTGTGATCCTTTCCGTGCGAAACCCGTAATGGCGCATGCGTCCACGTTCTAGCATTCCTCATTCGTGGGACGGAAAAGGACCTTTTCTAACTCAGCAGTGCAGAGCGAGACAACGTCGAAGCGCGTCCTGTTGGATCCTTTGGTGACGCCTACTTATAAATATTTTCTCACATCACCAATCGACCGTGTCCTGCGAGGGGACGCGCACCGGTGGAGGGTTCGGAACAACTTTCCCATTTTCCACCGTTGTTTTTCTCGGTGTACGGGGGAAATTGACGGAAAAATAAAATTCAACCAGTGTGCCGGAACGTCCCTTTTTTATTGTTGCTGACAGCCAGGACGAAGCTGAGCCTGAGTGTTGTCTCACTCGCACTCACCCAGCGGTTGGGGCCTGTGTTCCGCGGGAGGATTGAGGACTATTATTGCTCACATTCCCATTTTGAGGCTTGTTTTCCCTTCTACCTCCCACCGATATCGTATAGTTTTCCACAGAAGCTTTCAATTCGCGTTTGTATCCTATTGTTGTCGGTTTGTTTCGTTATTAAACGGTGAGTGGATATTGAGGGAAGGATAAAGGTGGAGGATGAGAGTATATTTTTAGATGTACATGTTTCGTCCCTTTTCCCCGCCGCGTGGAAGTGTTTCGTCGTGGAAAGGAATGCTGTTGCCCTTTTCACACTCAAGGATTGCTCTGTGCGTTTCCGTTCTTCCGACCAATCGTCCCGTCCGAGCCTCATCCCCCACCGGTATGTTTTGTTCTGCTGTCTGGTGTGTGCGTCCTCCACCCGGTCCCCTGTCAGTTCCTTGTTTCTCTAACGGTCGCCGATGGTACTCCGGTGCGCCCTGTACAAAGCGCGGAAAATTACATTCAGTTGCAACAATCGTGTTATCGGGTTTGGATTGAAATTCGGGATTCCTTTCTTGTCGAGCCGGCGGCGAACATTTCGCACTCAGCACAGCGCCACACCGGACAGCAGCTGACAGGAGCAGGTGCTAGCTGCTTTCCTTTGGCACCCCTCCCGGAAAGGGCGAACACACGAAACGACGGGACCGAGGTGGGTGATTCTCGGAAGTGACGACAACCGCAAGCCTGTAACGGAATTTGGCGACGGAATCTGCTCTCCGAGTGATGTACGCAGCATGTTGTTTGTGTTTACCTATTTTCGTCGAGAGTGCGAAAAGCAATGTTCGTACTATGGCTGACTGATAAGTTTGCAAGAAAATAACTGATATGGGCAATTAAAAGCAATAAATGGAAACAGGTACTGCAAGAAGAAACGAGTTGGAAACAAAAACAAAACCAAGCAACCCGTGATTAAAATAGAAATTGATGTCCTAGAGCTGTCAACCACTCGAGTGAGGTTAAGTGGAAAATCTGGTATCAGTTTCGCATAGATCCTCGAACTGATAGGCATTTGAAACTGGTGCGTGTGCTTATCCTTTACGTCGTTGCGAATGTGCGTACTGTTTCGAGTGTGTGTGTGCGTTTATGGAGCTGTTTGTTGCAAACCAAAACCCACAGATTACAAAAGCTCGTCGATCTCTCGATGGTTCCGAGTTGGTTGAGTTCGGCGCTGGTCTAGTTTATCACCTAGGACCTTGCTGTACTCGAAGGAAATCACAGTTCATACTAGCCGCCGCAAAAGAGTGTCCACGCCCCTCGAGCAGTATATTCTTCCGCAAGGTTTATTCAATGGATGTTTTACGTTGTCAGAACAAGCAACTGTATGCTGTGATAGCGAAAGGGAAAATACTGTGAAAGATGTGTGTATTGTGATAATCTGAATTCATGTAAACGGTTTTTGATTTGAAGAGAAACTTAAACTAGTGTCGTCCTTTGCGATCAACAACTCTATAAACTAGAGCGAACATTATCGTTCAACATGTGCACATGGCAACTGTAGTGAACATCCCTTTGATTTGGCGCCCACCTAATATCTACACATCTTCGCTAAGTCTCCACAATTTTGCTCCGGATACGAATTTGCTGTGATTATGTTCCTAGCTGTTCCAGCCAGTGGAGTTTATACGTAAGACCCCACAGAACATGTAACAAAAGCATATGAAGAGTGTTGGTACTGAACACAACAGAATCGCGTACATCAAAGGTTTTATTGTGATATAACAAGGGTAAGTCATTGACCTAAAGTTACAAATTAAAGAATAATTTAAAAAATAATTCAAAATCAACCATATTAAGATTTATCGCCTTCTTTTCAAGCACTATATCATTAATTATTTACATCATAATAACGAAAAAATATACAATTTAATGAAAAATATTGAACAGTAGCGTGAATAGTTGGATGCGTTTAAAATCACATTCGCTAATAAAAGCAAAAAAAAATTTTTTAATTAGGAGAAAATTGCTTATCCGAATGTCCAACTTCATGCAAAACTTGAACAGCACATGCAAAAAAAAAAAAATGTGCGACGAAGCATTCGCATCAGTCCAATACTATAAGAGCTCAACTAATACTCATATTAACGCATCAAATAATGATAAAATTATTCGGATTCAGTAACACTTTCTTGACTAGACTACTCTTCATTTTGTTACTGTTGATTGTTGAATAATATATTACGTTAAATCTTATTCCCGTCTATTGAAGTTGTGGATTTTGTTACCATTGGGCACGGTATCATGGCGATGAGACTGTTACTCAAAGGAATAGTATATCTTACAATTACAATTCATCTTGCGTGGTATAAAAAGCAAGCAGGAACGGAAATATTAAATACGAAAACAAATACAAACTGCATTTTTAATGCAAATTTCCTCTTATACCATCTTTATGTGCGATGAATTTCCTGAGTCCTGTCAATCCTTTGTTTCCAAATTGATTGAATCCTCAATAAACGGTACACTTTAATGATCCAAAACGATTGAAAATTGAAAATTTTAATCCAAAAATTGATTTCTGGATTGTAGGAAAATGGCTCTTGATCAAAACTGGAGCAGCCTTTGGGATTTAAGTAAAATTGTAGCCCTTGAATTTTCCTTAAGAGTGAGGAAAGCTTTTGTCGCTTGTTTGACATAATGTTTGATGTGTATTAAAACCTGTGTGATGGGTATTATATACCGAAATAAGTAGTAAATTGTACTTGCATCGATGGTCGACATCGATGAACATAAAAAAAGCTTAACAATTATTAATTAAATGAGGTTTACTGTGCAATTGATTTTCGTGTTACTACTGCAAAAGAAGGGTTAAGATATGTATCGACTTAAGAAATTTTTGTATTAGAATTAAGCATTTAGTGGTTAGATGCCTTGTGGGGCCTACATGGCGGACAATGAACTAAAATAATAATAATTATTATTATAATTGAAATTTGGCAGAACAAACGTGATTAACGTGTGTATAACATAGCCTTTTTCTTCCAAGATTATTGCTTCGATAAGTAAACATTTTTTATAATGCAGAAACCAAAAACGTTGTTCGAACGTAAGTAGATGTTGTAAATCCTGACATAAATGAATAGTACAGCTAAATAATTTGCAATAATTATAAAAGTATCAAGCATAGCAAAGTATCTGTAGGTATTTGTGTTAAACAAGAGTGTTATACACGCAAAAATCACTTTGTTTTTTTTGTTTGTACTGTTTACCGATGTCCTTTTGAAACGAAGCTATGTAGATGTCGTAATTTGATATACCCTATTACGTTTGTCGACGTGTGTCAGACACAAAGACAACAAATGGTTTAATCGTTGTTTGGGAAGCAAGGGTTTGTCTTGTACCTCTCAACACAACCGTTACGGGTTATTAAAAATAACAACGTTTGCCGTTATTTGTTGCAATTTGGTGTCTGCTCCTTATCGCTATCTAACCAAACACACGTGTCAAACAAAGTATAAGGAAATTCTGCCTGAAATACGTCGTCACAAGCAACGACCGTCGGAGTTACATGCTTGTATTGTGAGCATACTTTGCTGTTTGCTGATCATTATCGAACGTTATGTTCCACGATTGACTTCATTCAACATCATACATTTCTTGGTATAGCCGAGCCATTGCCAAATTAATATGAAAAAGTACTGGTTACTGAATTGCTTTAATATATTTACGGACAAATTCGATTGTCGATAGAAAAAAAAACTATATTGATTGAGATATTTTTTTTCAATTTGACTATTGTTTTCATAGCTGAAACGACACAAAAGGGTTTAACGTGTTTTATCCTGCATTTTGGTAATGTTGAAATGAGAAGAGATATACTTTTTGTATGCAACTCTCAGGACAGAATGTGCAGCGTTAATTGAAAACTAACATAGACACGGCCCAACAATACGTTTCATGTTTTTTGCCGGCTCCTAAACCACCTAAACTGAGTTAAACTCGATTAGCAAACCCACGAGCACTGGGTCAGCAGTCTGTCCACGGCGGTTCATATGGTTTCGACCGCAAAAACCTTCTATAAATGTTTGCTGAATGATGAATGAATGATAAATGTTTAATAACTCCTGCCAATCGATGATGGCGTCGCAACAGGTATGGTAGAATTCAGGGTTAGATGTGAGCAGATTTTTTGAAAGCCGTACTTGCCTTTTGCCGGTTTGATTAGAGAGGGAAAAATAGTATGTAATTCTTAAAGAGTAGTTTATATTTTATATCTCGTTTACAACTACAACAACTTACGGCATAATATATTCTTGTTTCTTGCTATGCAGCTTTAGCCTTTGTTAAGTTTAATGTTACTTTCTAGATCAATTTATGTTTTTTAATGAAATGTAAATAATGATTAACAATCTCTCATTAGCATTTATTGTTCTAAATTAAAAAACAAGCAATTTCATACCATACAGTACTTCATTTGACCTTAAACAAACTGAAGTTGATACTACTCGTTTTTTAAGCTCAAAAAAATATCGGCTATAGAAATCTGTGAAATGCTTCTTTTGTGATCCTCCAAATTTTAACTGATAGACAAAGTTATTTAAAGTACTTTGTAACCGACAGATTTGCATAGCAAACATTCATAATAGTTCAAACCTCTTCTTTTAACTCTTTAGAATATAAGCATTCAACAAGGATATCTGCAGTTCAATCTTGTATATTCTCATTTTTATTTCGTTCTCGATACTTGAACAAGTTTTAGAAGTGATAATAAAAAAATGATCTCATTTGAAAAATAAAAAGTTATATCTAACTTCATTACATCTACAAGCAAACAATTTAAATGATAACTTAGACTTTCTTTGTGATACAGAGTTTTGTACAAGCAGAAGTGTTTCGAATGTACGATATTCTGCTAATGTCGTAAAAATACAATTACGAAAATCCATCGAAGCAGAGTGTCCATGACGGCTTGAAGGAGGTGAGAACTCGTAAAAGACGGCACCTGCACATAATTAATACGCCAGTTTTCCGTATCGGCACACAGGCGGACGTATTTTCAACTCGCGCACAGCTTTGCCCCGGACTCCGTACCGTGCGGTCCGTGCCAATCGCCAAAGGATCCACCGAGCCATTTCCGTTCCGGTCTCGGCCAGCGAACCGTATTTATGTGCCCCGAATCAGATGAAACAGCGAATGTCATCGTGTCGTTACGTCCCCACATGCGTTCCGGACATGCGCACCGGCTCGATTCGGTCGAAAGCTGGCTGCGAGTGTCTGCGTTTTGCCGCTGAAGTTCCGGTGGCGATGATGATCAATATTTCCTGCCGTCCAGCCTGTGCACCGGACCAATCCCGGTAGCACCGCTCGGCAAATAATTACAATTCCGGAAATGCGGCACCGTAGATGTATGCATATTTGGATACCAATATTTCTAAGCCCTGTATCCTGCCTGACTTGGCTAACTACTTGGGGAGCTCAGTGTGGTCGTATTTGTTCGGGGGTTTTGTGTGTCGAAGGACTAGAAAGGGCCTAACGTAATACAGCCGGAGTTTGTGGGAAGCGGAAAAGAGATGACACAACGTAGCGAAGTGGTTAGCAAATGGGGAGCATAAGGGCTTTTCCGTGGCTTTTCCGTGGCCGTTCTGGAGGAAGACTGGAGGCTCCCGTACGTGTTCTGGGAGCTGTGCAGAATGGAACCATGTCCGTGCGGTTATTATTACCATTGTAGCCCTATAGTGCACGGTCCGGGTCATTCCCTGGCGTTGGTCTGATAGGACGATGATTATTACGAAACATTGTCCAATTACAGACCGGACTGTTGTGCATTTATTAGTGGAAACTCTGCACTCGGTGGCAGCTACCCTGCGCCCCCAACCGCACTGAAGGAACTGAAAGTTGTTGTACACCTCCTCTCTCAGCCACTCTAGGTGGAATTGGACCATTGGACCTCGATCGATAACTACCCCACCCGTTAGCTATTACGAACAGCCCGTCAGGACATGTCTTAATCGACTCCATAGCGGGTTACATTTCGGACATTGTCGCTGTCAGCTAGCTTGTATGATGCTTTTCGAAATGTTTTCCTTAGATTTCCCACCCGGACTGGCACTAGGGGTTGGGCCAAATTTGATTCTACTCCAAACGCAATTGACAGCTACCAGGAGAGTCGAGGGCGGCCATTTATCATAATCATTTGTCAAACTAGGTGCGGCCTGTGGGAGGTTATGACGGTCGTGCTTGATGGAGTGATGTAATAAAGGTTAAGTAATTCACTGGCCATCGCTAATTGAACGAGTGGAATCGGTCCAATATTTTAAATTGATTAGTGAGAGGTACAGAAACAATGCAAACAGAAGCTGCCGGGCGTAGTGCCAATTATTCTCAGGCTGCGACCGAGCGGTTCGTTAAAGCTGATTAATTAAAACAAAGCTATTGCATAACAAAGTTGTATGATGGATTGAATGCTTAAAGCGTGGTACAATGCTACAATTATTTAAATTATTTCGCCACGTGACTCATATGGCTTTTAAGAAAACTACCATTCGATTATCAACAACCCTAACTGCTAACCCTAAGCCCTTCAAAAAACCTCCAACTTAATACATAGTTCCAAGTTTGTTTATTTCCCATCAGTTGAAATGACCTATATGAAATCTGTACTTTGTACTTTAAACTGTGTATTTTGATTGTTCACTTCACTCCCTTCATATGTTGTTTATTTTTACGAGACTGAATGCCTCATCAACAACTTCTTGACTCCTTGTTTTTATCTCAGTCGCTTTCTCGCGTTGTTCCAAGTACTTTCGTTTTGTAAAGCTGGTTACAAGCTTAACAATATTTTATTTTCAGCAAGATTAAGACATGTAGTTAATGCCAAACTTTGTATTGAGTTGTAATATAATATTTTCAAAAGGCAAATATCGCTATAATTCGATGAGCAAAGTTTGAATTAATAAGAAAGTTCACTCTTTTCTTTCGTGTGAACTTTAAACACCGTTTTTGGATATGGGATTCAAGATAATGGTACAATTTTAGAAATAAACTTAGTTTTGGTATGTTTGGTTGTTAATACAGCGTTTTACATATCATGTAGCAACCCCGGCAGTGTACGTGGAATGTCAAACAATGAAAGCCTACTGAAATGCTTTTGCTGTTGAATCGCGAAACCTCCAAGTAGGAACACCAAAACGGGTCAAAGTAGAAAAAATCGTACCTTAAGTAGGATCTAGTG
>KE525025.1:17112-28278 GCA_000441895.2 Anopheles sinensis
GGACGATTTTTCTACTTGACCCGTTTGGTGTTCCTACTTGGAGATTTCGCTATTCAACATCAAAAGCATTTCAGTAGGTTTGATATTCCACGTGCACTGCCGGGGTTGCTACATGATATGTAAAACGCTGTAAGACTCATTATTTGCGCTTTTGTTGAACAGCTGGTATGTAACTTTTGATTGTATTTTACCTTATAACCAAATGTTCATTTTGAAAAATAACGATAAAGTTGTATCATCCTGCAGCATGAGCTTAACAGGAAGAACTTTAATAATTTTATGCATTAATCTTAAAATTGTCGATATTTTATATTTACCAATGACCTAAAAAAGCGAGTTGAATGCAATCGTACGGACATATGATAACCGATTTTTGTAAGCTAGTTTTTAATCAACTTAATGTTCGCTCGGCCCAAAGCTTTTCCGCTTCACATAAATATTACCATTCAAATGCCTTGCAAGACAGTAATACAGAACAACGAACGGGATGCTACGTAACAAAAGCTTCAAATATTATTACTCCATGGCTCTTGCTACGGAACCAATCCCTTCCCCCACCGGTTCCATTCTCACCCTGAAGTACGCGAAATCGCGACCATTTGCCAAAACGGCTACACTTTATGAGATGAAACATTAGAAAATCGTCCATGATGGAGTTTATTTTTGTCTATCCTGTCCCCGGGTTTCACCGCGTGGGTGACGTGAAAATTTAACGCAAAAATCGTTGTCGATTGGCGATGGCGAGGTCCGCCCGTATGTGTGCCAGGGTTTCACTTTAAAGGTGGAAGCGACTGACACGGGCGTTGAATATTTAATCCAAACCGTTTTCCCTGCGAGTGCTCAGCTTCTTCTCCGGTGGCTCGGCAACTTAAAGGAACTCGCGCCGTACAGCGATACGGGGGTCCTGCTGGTGGTCGCTGAAAATCACGGACCACCAGAAAAGAAAACGAGAGAAACGAACACTGCAGGATATGGGGGACATATTACGTCGCCAGGGGGTGGGTGGTTTCCGTGCGACGGGGGGAAAAGATTTTTTTCGCCGATAATTTATGCATTTCTGAACGCGACAAGCGGCAGGCCGCTTACATCTACTCATTTATACATCAGCCGGACGGAATCGACGAACAAGCACGCGGCCCCATCCGGGCCGCCGATCGGGGCTAGGAAAATGGGGGGAAAAATCACGTCCCTCTGGTGACCGAGGACGCTCGTTTTTTAAGTTTTTCATTCGCTTTGCCGCTCGATGGTAATGTAAATAATTTTTTACCACAATTGTACAGTGTGTTCTCTTTTTTCGTTGGGCTTTTAAACCTGCCATCTCTATTAGGGAGAATGGTAGTACGTATGTTTTTGTGTGTGCTCGTGAAGGGTAGTCATAGGGAGTATTTGTTAATGGTGTACCGGTTGGATCTGTTTGGAGTGCAGATGGAAGCTTACGCAACCGATTGAACATTTCGCTAATGAGCTAATATTTGCGAGTGGTGCCCCGTGCTGATGTTGCGAGGTGCTTTATTTTTTATTCGCCTACGGGACCCAGTTTTTTGTATCGGAAAAATAAATAAGGAGAGGACATCAGCGTGACCTTTCAATAGCCGTGATTGCTTTGGTCCTGTGACATTTCGAGCTGACAGTCGGTGTGCTAATTTGAAATGACACCGTATATTTTTCCGGAAAAAAACCCTTTCACCTATCAAAAAGTCAGAAGATAAATAGATTTGCACACATTGCATCAAACCGATTGGTTGATGATGAGTTGAGTGGTTTGCGTTTACTTTTGACACAACGATCTGTTTGATTACATCAAAAAACATAATTTCTTTCACTCGGTTACCGTTCGATCGGTCACATGAACGCTACCTGACTGGTAAATAGAAGCTAAAATATTGTGTAAATATGTTGTTCGTATATCGATGGCATAGGTTTTGCGACTTCAAGGTATTAAACGTTTTCCCAGACCCAAGCACACATGCTTGTTTTCTTTCGTAGTAATAAAGGAAAACTAAAATTAAAATTCTCCAAAAACTCTTTTCAATCATTCACCGAACGTAAATTGTATAAGGTGTTGCAAGCTACCGAAAAATTAAAATAAATTTTATTTAATCTCTTACAAACTACTTTAAGCTGAAAGATTGATATAAAGTTGGTGAAATTAAGCTTGTGTTTAAAATAACCTGTTATACTAGCAAATAGTTCTATTTTTCTTCTTAATTGGCTCAACATCCCCAAGTAAGACTAGGCCTCTCTCCGAGGAGAGTTTCTGTGACCGAAACACGGTATATTATAGATCGGTGATCAGCCGTTCGTAATACCGGTAGGTGCCAGACTCGAGACTAGCAAATAGTTAGATATTCTTAAACTTCCATAGGTAAACATTGGATTTACTAAAACCTTAGGAACAGATTTTAAACGTACTTATCTTGAAAAACGTTTCTTATCTCTTTAAAAAACAGAAAAAAAACTATTCCATTTCCAAACTATTTTCTTATATTGCATGCCTCCATGAATATGGATTAAGAGAAGTTCTTTTCCATTAAGCAAATGCATATTTCGTGTAATTATTAAGAGAAAATCTCTTTTACTTCCCTGAAACAAATTTATAAAATAAGTGAGCGATGGAAGAAATTACCTCCCAAAATTAACCCAAATGCGTAAATCAAATAATGAGATAAAGTCAGCGCTCGACCTTTCCGGTTCGTAGGAATCAAAGACCCTATTGTTACCCCCAAAAGCACATCAAAGCGGCTCTAACAAAATATTTCAAGCAGGGAATCTTATTCCTTACAAATCGCTGGAACAAACCCGCTGGAAGTAGTCCAACCACCAAGATGGGGCCAAATTTATAGCCACACGTGAACCGAATGTACCGACAATAAACATATTTCAATGCTGGCTTACTTCTTCCGGTGGTGGCCCCTTCGGGCGAAGGCAAAGGAATTGTAAAATGATAAATGCACTTCTGGTAAATGTTTTGCGGCGTTATTGCTCGGGCTGGTTGCTCTTCGGCAGCCAATCGGGATTGTTCTAAGAAGAGAGAGTACAAAAAAGCACTTGCCGTCAAATATGGACCAAACATTTCCTTCCCGTGGGTGGAATGCATGGTGGAGGATTTTCTTCTTCGGTCTGCCACGACCAGTGGGGGTTTTCTTTGTTACTGCTTTTTATTGTTTGCAGTGCAGTGCAGCATAACATAATTTGCTGCCATAAAAGTGTATTGCCTGATGTTGGTATGGTTTTGTGAAAGTGGGTTTCTTTTTCCCGTTGCTTGAGGTAATTTTATGGGAAGATTACTTTATCCTAACGCTTACCCCATACGATTGAAAGTGGATTGAGGAAATTTAGTGTAATGGCGTTTTGGTTCGGATGAAAGTAATTTAAAAGTAGTTGATTACAATCAAACGAAAGTTCTATGCTTTGCTAACCGCTACTGGCTCGAGTATGAAAAGATATAATTGAATGTAGTTGCAGCGTTTGATGACCCTTGCACACAATTTGCGAAGATTTGGTTAGCACCTTCCCAAAAACAAATACGACTTAGTGCAGGAAAAGAATAGCAAAATCATGTGCATTGCGGAACAGATACGAAATTTGTCGGACAGCGAATTCCACGCTCCGAATGTTCCGTAATTGATCATTGATTCAGTTGTTCATCGGTTCGCATCGAATCGCTGCGAAACATCGAACAAATGTTGTGCTCCCAGGCTTTCTGGCAAACCACGGAAGATTTTCGGCTAGCTCATGTTTGATCCTTGCGTTCAACTAAAATTCGATAAAAGGGTAGAGATCCGAACGTGCCGGCGACTACAGTGACAAATATTTTCACTTTGTTCCGTCGTTTTTTCCCCTCGTTCTGCAAAAGTCGTCCGTGCGCCGATGATTGATGATGTTGCTGGTGCAACGCGAACACGACACCCCAATCAATACGCAACGGGCAGATTGGACCTCAGTTTCCGAACGCTTGGTAGAAATATTCCTGCAACATGAAAAATTACGTACCTTAGCGTTCGCGTTAGCCGGCCGGAATTCCGTTTCATCTTGACGAATCCCACAACATCGCATTCGATACATACGAGCGGTGGTTCGTCAATTTTTATCATTCATTGAACGCTACTCGCCACCGAGCGACTTGCTACTTGCAGTTTGATGTCCCCACCACATTGGGTTTGCTCGACCCAACGGTGAGGAGTTTCCGTGGAGCGATGTGGCAAAATCAAATATATAACAGAACGCAATCCGCGCAACTCGCGAAACAATCGCAATTCGAAATACGTGCCCGGTCGGCGTACGGTGCGTTAGAATCTATCACTTCCCACACCGTAATGTCCCTTGACGGATGTGTTGCTACTCACATATTCATACGGTACGAGCATACCCGTAGGGTTCCGTTCCTACTGACGTACGGAGGTTTTAAGGCTCTCCTGGCTTGAAATAAAAATGGCTGGCTTTACTTTAGCATTTCTTTTTGCACGCTTCTTAAAGCCATCAAGGATGATAACGCTTTCGTTGAACGGGGAACTCAAAAGCTTAAAGAATTTAATTTGTTTTGGGCGGTTCCTGCTTAAAGTCACACTTTTATATCGATAGACAGCTTTTTTATTTACCCGTTTTCATCACGTCAGTATAGTTTATTTTTCTTTCACACTAAATAATACTTCCCATTAGTACACCAAACTGTGCGGGGTTGATTAAATCACCCTCCGAAGTGCTTGTTGACAAAATTACACCCCATTATCACTAACGTATCGAACGCCGCCGAAGGTCCTGGGTCCTGCACTAATTTTCCCTTCAAACTGTCAAAACCATCAAAAAGTTTGATTAGGCGCCTCCATCATCCAACCGCAGCCCATACGTTCCGCTCCATCGAGGTGGTTTGTTTTGATCTTTTGCGTTTGGTGTAGTCGGCGCAAATTAAAGTGTTGCTCACTTTTACCAGAAACAGCAGCCTAACGACCCGGGGGTTTGGTCGGGTTGAGCAAACAAATTCGAAAGCAAACTAAATTGTAAGCAAACTTCGCCACTGCACAAAAACTCCACTGGCCTCCAAAATAGAAACAACCGAAAGGCCCGGCTGACGCTCGAGTGTCCTGCTTTCGCTCGCATCTTTGTGGCCGATTGTTTACAGCGATTCCGAAAACAAGTTCGACCGAAAATGACCACAACATGGTTAATATAATCATGACCTAATCAAATGCATCAATAATTAATCTGCCGGAGCGTTGTTTGGCGTGCGCCGAAGGCCGAATAAGAAACCAGGATAAGAAGCGGGGAAAAAAATGGCGGCAATGGCCACAAATCTAAACGCCTCCAGCGGATCAGGCGTGTGGTTTGCGTGTGGTGAAGTACGCTGGATCTGATTCTGTGCCGAACGCGCGGGCGCGCATGTTTGTGAGTGAGTATGTGTGTGTGTGTTTGTGTGTATGGTGGAGCAATCTTCGTTCTGCTGCGTTTTCCCGCATCAAGCGATTCTGTTTTTGGAGCAACAACCTAAAGCTACCCAGTGTGGAGTGTTTTGGGACGTTTGGGCTTGGATGTTTGCGTGTTGCGTGTTGAGAATATTGAACGCAAGACGAGACGAGAAAAACTGGCTCAAACTCGTTCTAGACATGCGTCGGTGTTGTAAAGGATGTTTTTTTCTCTTTCCTTGTGCATGTTGTGCATGTTGTGTACTGCATTCTATCTGTGGCAGGAAAAAGTGAGCTGCACTGCATCGTGGAAATTGCAGTATGTAACTAATCATATTAAAATGAATGCAGCCGTTCTTTGTTGCAATGCTAGCAACGATCGTTCACTATGAAATTAAATGGTCGTGGTGTAGTGGATTGATTTCGTAGAAAATGTTATGCCAATAGCAATGAAAACAATTAACATACGTTACGGTTTGGTTTTGTAATTGAGTTGCTGTTTTTCCACTGCATCCTTTTCGGTTTGATTTGGATTCCTATGGAAAGAGTTATCGAACTGTGAATTTAATCCACTCAATTTATTTACATTGGCTTAAAACGCAATATGGCATATTGAACTCATTTGTTGTGCTTCAGATCCATATGTTTGGTTGAAGTATTTTACGAGTTGTTATACCCAACTATGTTTATCTTTTCTAGTTGAGTCAGAACAAGGTCAAGTTTTATGGAGCTTTATAGAAACAGCCGAACAAAACTCTTATTTTTTAATTCTTTTTCCACATATCTTCCTTTGTTTTGAAAAGAAAAAAGCAACATACTTTGCATATAGTAAAATTTGAGATATAGTTTATATTATTGGCTTATAATAAAATTTGAGATATAGTTTAAACCAAATTTGATACTTCTTCGAAGGATTTCCGAATTTTCACCCTTTCAAAGCATAATCTACATCGTTTAACCTCTTCAAAGATTAATTAAATTAAAAAAAAAATCTATATTTGTGGATAGCAGAAAACACATGAAGTTGCATGCATTAGTTAAGTTAGTTCGCAAACGTTGGTTGAATGGTTGTTGCTAAAGCAAATTAAACCAGATAATACATACAGCTAAGAATTAACTGCGTGATGGATTCACACAATAACATAAGAGAGCCGCATAGTAAATTATTAATCATTATTGAAAGTGTCTAATTGAAGTCTTTCATTTTTCTTTACATGCAAAGCACCCCAGCAATAACCAGTACAGTGCAAAGAAACTTAAAGTGTGAAACAAAACGAAAACCGTGTGAAAACAGATTACAACATTTGGGAGTTTCTTCGAAAGCGGTTTAAGAAAACGCCGTGATACATTGTGAACTGAGAACATTGTGAACGTGCGAGAACTCCCGCGGACGAAGACACGACGGGTGCGGGGGAAAACGAAAACAGGAAAAAAACAAAACCGGGAAAAATACCCGCTGCATCATAAATCAGTGTTCGTGCCGGGTCCACAGTGCATTACAACGACGTCAAAATTTACTCACCGACGCCCTTAGACGCCTCCAAGGCGTTAAAGCTGGAAGACGAGTTCACCGGCATGACTATGCCCGTTTACCCGTCAGCCGATAAAATGAAAATGAGTACTCCAAGCTGCTTTCCCGGTCGGTACAGTCCCAACTACAGGGGGCCCGAACAGATGCGACGGTGTATGGCCAATCCATCGGTGAGTGTTTGATCTATGTTGCCTAGTGTACTTCGCCCTACTGTGCCGCTCACGTGGCGAGCCGCAGAGAATTCGAAAACTCTTTAAAATTTGTCTAAAGCCTGCGATTATAATGCGTTCAGCCGATGGAAAAGCAATGCTGGCAAAGTATTCCGCCCCAGAGGATTGAATATAAAACTTTTCTTTTGCATTAACAGACCCACCGCGTTCATGCTCGTTTCTGCTCCATCAAGGTTCAGTTTTACTAGCCAAGGTGATTCCCATATTTTTAAGCCGATTTGTTGACCGATGGTACGAAACACTTGGTACGAATGTTCATTTGCGGTTTTTTCCGCTATATCCTTTTCTCAACCTCACTAAGCGAGATTAACAAAAAAAGAAAATGTTTTGGATAATCTTACCTTCAGTTCGTTCGGTAATTGTATAATCTTTTCAACAAGTTATGGTCATGACTTATGTACCATCCTTTACCCATTTACTATCGAAATATTCACGATCTTTGAGTTTCGGTGTACTATAATTGTCATTTTTTACCACCAGAAGGATTTTGAACCGTTTTAAAAATTTCGAAAAAAAATCCTTTCATAATGTGATTTCATCAAAAAAGGAGAAAATCGATAGCGAGGGAACATGAAAATGATAGAAACGGCAGAAAAATAGAAATTATGAAACTTGCCTAGTTCAGATAAAATGATTCCTTGTGGTGCTTAAAGAAAATCGTTTTGAAGAAACTGTAACAAAAATTTAATATTATTTGATCCATCAAAAATTGTACAATTTTCTTGTAAATGGAAAAGAACTATCATTTTGAGGTTTAAAAAACTCGCAATTGTAAAGGGATGTAAGAAACTTCAAGCGGCTCCTCCCAAGCCCGCCACGAATTAGCTGAAACGATAGATATGAAATCTACAAATTACATTACAGTGTTATTAAAAGATGATCATTTATGCACGGATGTCTGAATTAATCGTTTGAAAGATAAACAAATCTATAAAACTCCTCTCTGCATCGATTATCTAAAAACTTACTTAATTACCTTTTAGCGAAGAAAACGGTGAAAGCAAACGATTTGTTTAATAGTGTCCATCCCCGTCACAATACGTGAATGAGTGCATTGTGTGCGTGTTTGTGTATGTTTAGAGCGTAGTGAAATTTTCTCAAGTGCCGCAATTTGTCATTCGCTGCCCGGGAAGTGGAACGCACGCCTTTACCCCCGGGTAACCCCCATGGCGAATACTTAGGAAGTATAGGCTATCAAACTTGCATAAGCCATTTTGTCTCCCGACCGCGCTGGTTCCGGTTTCCGGCCCCCAGAGCAGCGGGCTTACGTAAGCGCGCCCGCCTAAGTGCAATTGCCTCGGAGTAGTGTGATGTCCCCGGACAGTGTGTCCTTCCCCGGAACGTGTTCCCCGGTAGTGCACCGGGACCTCGCCACGAGTGATGTGTGAAGCGGCGTTGATGATAATGATGGTCGATTGTTGCCACCCCTAGGACGAAGGGGACCCGGTGAAATGTGGCACCGGGGATGGACGTTTGGTCGGATTGCCCTATTTTGGCGATGAAATAGCAATGAATAACCAATGGCCCCCCTCGGTACTGACGGTTGGTGGACGCTGTTGGTGGTGGTAAAGTGAGATAAATATCATCGCACCACAACTACGGGCAGGAGGGGGGCAGGAGGTAGGGGCGCCGTGGCCACAATTAGTGCCGGAAGCGGTCGCTTCTCGCTTCATTAGCAAAATTAACAAAATTAATCAGTGTCCGGTGCTGCGCCGAGCCGTCAATCTTCGGAATATCGTCGACTCCGAACAATCCGCATTGGCGCAAGCCAACCTCCATGGCCACTTGTGGCCTGACCACCTGGCAAATGGGCTTGATTAATTTCTAAGCAATCGCTACCATCCGTTACCCGAGCTGTCTAAGGAAAAAAAGTAGCCACTTGAACCCATGTAAGAATTTTTGGGAAACGTGTGCTAGAAATAGCTCGTCGATGTAAAACTGTTATTTGGGGAACTCATCAATCTGAGGCTTGGAAGATTCCCGTCGGGATCTGCCCAGACCGTCGGTGGGAATTGTTCCGCTTCGTGTCACCGATACATGAAAAAGTCGAACAAAATTCTCGTATATCCAGCGATCGGATAAGGAATTGGGGAATTCCATCCACCATCTGGCGACCGTTACAGCCAGGAAAAAGTTTTCAATAAATTCAGCACGACGTCAAAGAACCCATTTGAGCCAACGGGGCTCAATCCAACGCACCGCAGCAGCTCCATATCACGATGCGGAAAGGACTTTCTCGGACACCACGTACACACGTTTCCATAATCAAGTTGCGACTTTCGATTCCGTTCGAAAGCTACCGACGACTTTCCCACTTCGCCTCCTCTCCTACGAACGGCGCAATTTACTGTCCACTAAATTGATATTCCTGGCTTTAATTTTTGCGGAACGGTTTTGATGGCCGGTACGTGTTGCGCGGTTGCCTCACGTTTATGGGCATCGTGTATGTACTTTTTGTACCGTAGTGTTTTGTTGTACGATGCCCACAAAGGATTGTTAACTGACCGAGGTGCAGAATCAGCACCAGTTGACCATCGGATTCGCATCGGACATTCGCATACACTGCGCTGCGCGCCACGTAATTACGGTGGGTTTGGATTGGTTTTATGATGTGATTCCACCAACGGCCCGATAGGCGGGACGTGATAGTCCGGGGTTTTTTTTCCAATTCGGGTGATATGCAAATCGGTGTTTTTAGAAGACCGCAACTCGTCGCGAGAACACGCTCGATAAAATGAGCCGTAATTCACCGGTTATGTGTCCGGAGGTCGTTTCATAGGATCGTAAACGAAATGTTTGATTTTCTTTGCCTGAGGTTATTTAGTTGACTAATATAAGGCAAATAAAATTGTGCCAGGTAACAAACTTGAGTTGTCTCAAACACAAATATAGCTAAACTTCGAAAAATATTAATCATTGAACCTTTTATCCTCACATAATTTATTGGTTGAATTCAACAATAATTTTAAAATAATTCAAATTATTTATGCTATGTATTTTCTTTTAAATCTCCATTTTTAGAGTCGATTCCTGGAAGATGCCTCCCTGATGTGCAATTCCTGGTCACCTAGGCACAATGTAAGTAATTTTGTTTTATCCCCCGTTTTGCCCATCCAAAGCTTCTGAATTCAGCTGGCACTGAAGTCCGACCTCCACTTTGAAATTAGACGAATCAAACTACACTTAAATAAAGTTAGAAAAGTTTCCGCAGAAAGGAACCCGTACTATTTCCTCTGCCAGCGGTGTCGATATTCTTCTCCACACGAGAGGCTGCTCTAAAATCTAATATAAACGTTCTTCGGTGGAAGGTCACTGCGTTACGCTAAGCCTGCTGTCTGCAGAGAGAATGAGGCAGCGTATACATTGGAACACGTACCCGTGGGAAAGAGCGCGCCAATGTAGACTGCCGCGCTGAATGCTGCAGTTCGCGCAACCATGCTCTCTCGGAGGCATGCCGCTCTCGATATGAAAGAGCGAGCGAATGCCGATCAGAGGTGCGCAACTTGCGCTTCACACTAATCGGTACATCAGTACAAGGCGACGCTCTTGGATGATGGTTTGCAAGCACTGCTTGATGCTCTCTTTGCTGGACTGAAGCGTAAATCTCTCTCGAAGGTTTTCCGCTTGCGGTATGAAAGTGCGCGCATATGTAAATCAGTAGTGCGCGCCAGAGCTCCGCACTGACCGGTAGATCAATTGAAAGCGACCCTTATGTCCAAACAAATGTATGTATCCATTCCGGCATACTTTTTGAATGGAATGGAATAGGAAGAGTAATGCTTACGGATCAAAATCGTTCCTGTAAAAGGAACGCATGTAAAACTCATTCATTTAGAATTTAGAAAACAAACTAAACGCTATTCCCATATCAATACACCTCAATAAAATTAGTTTTTAGAAGCAATCACTTTATGAGTTAAAGAAACTAGCAATAACGCGACACCGACCACTATTAATTACGAACTGCATTCAACAGCCCAGGTCTACAACTATATTGAAACTGCAT
>KE525025.1:54811-65508 GCA_000441895.2 Anopheles sinensis
GTACTGAGGCAATCGTTCGGTCGTGTCGTTAAATCTACCAATCATGCAGGCAAAAAGTAAGTATTGAATGTTACAAGGAGCTAGTGAAGTAGTGTATTATGTTGTTTGTGGTAGTAGTATTCTATTATTTGTGTAGCGCTTTTATTTTATAAAATTTTAACCCTCCTCCCACCATTTTTTTTATATGCTGACGAAAACAGTTTAAAAAATTGTTTTATTGAGGGAAGCTTTGAGTTTTGAATATGTTCCATGGCATAGGACCATCTATTCCAGAGCATTTAAAAATGTGAGCAAATGGTTGACATTTTTGAACAATGTAAAATTTATTTTTGATCTAAACCAGATTAAAATCTATATTTTTTTATAGCAATACGTATTTTTAATTTGAACGAAGCTAAAAGTAATACACTAGGTTTTATCAAACGCACTTTTAGCTAAACTTATTTATTTTGGAGTTCAATGTTTTTGAATTAGTCATCCCACAATCAATCGCAACCATTGATAAATCATTGTTTGTTGTAATTTAGGTATGACTAATGACTAAATAAGTCATGTTAGTCATTTCTTTGGCTCATTTTAGGTGGTTAAATCAAAATTAACTTTTCGATTACATAACAATCTAAATTTGATGGTTAGGCCAAAAGTGATGAACTGAAAAGCGGTGAACCATTTTAATTTACTTTATTTGAAACACAAAACCCAACACGCACTATCTGGAGCTGGAAATATTCCAACCAATAACAACTAATCCAACCAATAACAGTTTGTAAATTTTAGTTATATGAATTCTGTAGGCATGAACATGTGTGGCTAATATTCATTAGATTTGCCAAGCAAGTAGACGTATTGCATTCAACTATCGTATTTTTCCTTGTATAACGTGTCCATAAGGGACTTTTTTTTCCAGTAGTTATAAAAAAGAGACAATTAAAAAGGCTTGAGAACTAGTACATTGTTATTATGATTAAAGGCATTAAAAGGCATATGTTTTCTGTCATAGATGTGTTTATTAAGTGATAAAATCAATTTTCTAAAAACTTAGCCAGTAGAATAAGAATAGAAGATAAAATTAGAAACACTTGTAGCTTCTATTAGTGCACTTTTTCCAAGCTATTTTCCAAGTTTGACTTCATTGCGATTGTTAAAAAATCCAAGGTTTTACCACATGACTATTGCATTCAAGAGCATATATTTTAATTCTGATAAAAATGTACACTCATGCTCTGTTTTACACTAATAATTTTCTTCTTTCTCCTTTTCCACAGGGAAGTTATGATCAACGGCTTGTCCAACGGGGAATGTGAAATCGGTTCAAAAGGGGATAAGTTCAGCCTCGCCAAAGGCAGCAAACCGTCGGACGATGTAGTGGACAATGCTAGCTTTAAACAACATATAACCCCCGCTACATTAGGCGCAATTGGTAGTAATAGTTTGTATAGCAGCAGCAACATCAAACCGACTAGCAGTAGTAGCACGTATGCTAACATGAATTGTGATGATAAAGCTAATAGCGACAGTAGCAGTGATAAGGAATCGGTTGATAGTAAAATTGTTAAGCGAGCCAACAGCAGCGGCACGGCCGAGGTGGAAACCACTGGCGCGAACAGCAGCACCAGCAGCAATACGGTGCCCCCGAAAGGATCGACTGCAGGTGGGAAAAAGTCCAAGGGAGACAGCGGCCAGCAGCAGCAGCAGCAGCAGCAGCATTCCAGCAGCACGTTCAATTCAATAACGCAACGTTTAACGAGTCTTAGCTTCGGAAGCGGTGGCAGCGGGGCCAGTAGCACCAGCAGTGGCAGCGGCAGCAGCTGTGATAAGAATGACAAACCGAGTGGCAAGGCTACCGGTGCAGGTGGCACCGGCGGAGGCAACAGCAAGCGCAGTATCATAACTATAGGCAGTAAAGGTTTTAGCAGCAACAGCAATAGCAATAGTCTAAACAACAATCATCATGTTCTAAACAGTATAAGTAATAGTAATCAAACGGGCTCCGGCTCGCCATCGGGCGGAGGCATGTCCTCCACGCTCACGTCGATCATGACGTCGTCGCTGACGAAAGGGAAAGGATCGGGCGGCGGTGGAGCCGGCGGCAGTGGCGGTGCCATCGGTTCCGGTGGTTTCGCCCCGTGCGGCCGTATCGTCTCTTCGTACGATCCGATGAAGCTGATTGGTACACCGGCCTGTCCGCGGTACGACGACTGTCCAGTATTAGAGCCGCTAATATGTAAAAAGATTGCCCATGAGCGACTGACGGCGCTCATCTTCCGAGAGGACTGCTTCCTGACCGCATGCCAGGACGGGTTCGTGTACACGTGGGCGCGGCCAGGTTTTGTTGTAAGTAGCTCTTCTTCTTCCTCCATCCTGCGTGCGGTGCGCCCAAGCGAGTTTTAGACACCCGTACACTCGATCACTGGATGAGTCGATTCGCAATAATTGTATCTTTTCTTTTTCTTTAATTTCTTCTCCATCCACTTCACCAAACAACGCGATACCACCCCGCGCACCGGGACACCAACGCTTTACCGACACGCGCCACATTTCATTCCATACCCGGGGGCAACGGACAGAATATTCCACAGCATTTATCTTCGACACCTTCGGCACCACCAGGGGGAACGGTAGTGTAAATATTTTAAGTTAATATTGAATGTTCACAACAACCCCTTAGCCATTACAAAATGCAAAACCTATTACATGTTCTTTATGTTGCGGAATAAAAACATTTTAATATCCGTACGAGTAAGTAAAGAATAAGTACGTGAACTATCCAAGCAGGCTACGATGTTTGTTGTTCTTTCACCTGTGATCCGATTCCGTAAGAACCAATTAAGAAATTACTTAGGAGGATATTGTTTTCCGAATATTATATGTTTTTATAGATATACATCATTGTTTATAACAAATGTAGAAATTCCTGTTCAATGGGATCACTTTCATCCGTTGGAGTTCGTACCCTTCATGGCCCGCTTGAGCCGATTGTTTTGAAGACGGATAAGCGCTTCCTGTCTTTTCTTCTCCAATAGCGCCTTAAGCTCATCCTCGGACATTGCTATTTCACTCGTTCCTCCGACAGCACCTGTAAAGAGAATGTAACAATGTTTTTCATTAAAATATCATCACTACAGGTCGGTTTTTGTTTATTTACCCTGTTTCGAAGCATCCGCGCTTGGTTGTGCCTGCTTCCTTTCAACTTCCACCGGTGGATGGTTTGAGTGGCTAGGTGGAATAGCGACGGCGCTATTTCGTGGCACATTCGCAGCCGGTTTGTGCGACGCCGAATCTTGCGAGCTGTCGCTCAGTTTCTCCTCCACCATCAGGGAAGCCTGCAGCAAAAATCCGTCCATATCGGAATCGTTCATTTCGAACGGCACGTTTGTGTTTGATTGTCGCCGGTTGGGGATTACAGTAGGCGGCGGAAGCGAAGGATTATTTAATTTCTGTTCTACCGTTTGGCTTGCTTCTATTAAGATTCTATCTAACTTTGAGTCATCCAGCTCATCATCAAATGGTTGACTGTCGAATGTGTCGCTGCTTTCACTGATTCGCCTTTTCTCGACCCCAACGATAAACCCATACTCATCCTCAACGACGTCGATGCAGTGATGCTCAAAGATGTCTTCCGCACTGTCCTCACTGTGCACTTGGCCTTCGCACGGACTCTGCTCCGCAGTATGGAAATATTGTTCCTCAGTGGTGTCTGATCGTTCCACAGAAAGACTGGCCGGCTCGGCACTACCTACATTCTCGCCCACATTTTCCTTTCCCATAATAAGATTCAATTTTGAGATAAATTTGTTGAATCCAGTCGCTTCTTTAGGTGCTTCCACCGGCGGTGGTTCGGAATGTTTCAATGGCTTTTGCAGTGGTTTTTGAGTCTTCTTTCCCACATCGCCCGCCTTCAATGGTATTTGCCCGTGGAAGCGTTGCGGACTGTTCCACTTCCACGAGACACCGTTGATGGCGTGGATGGCATTGTCCTGCGTAAGCGATATCATGGGCGAATAGTCGGCCCCTTGCGAGGGTGAAACATCGCAGCTATCATCGTTCGACCGTGTATCGGAATGCTTTGTGTTTGCTTTCAAGCGCGCGGGTGTTCCGCTAGTGTTCTTTCCTCCCGCTGCTAAAAAAGAAAGCGGTTTAGTGGATGGGATTTCAAATATGATATCTGCGTTACTGTGTTTTACCATCTTTACGAATATTTGCGGACAAACTTAGTCTACTTTTGCGGCTGCTCATTTCACTAAATTACGTCTCGATTAACACGAAAACATTGAATCGTAATTGTTTTCAGTTAACTGGCCGGTATAAATATGCTGTGATTATACGGCTGAGTTGGATTCGTCAAATGACACATCGTTGCTGAGCCAAGGTTTTTCAACAAAGAAGTGCACTGGTTTTGAGATTTTTCAGTTTGCTGTTCGATGCTTTGTTAATTTTTTATTTATTAAGTAGGTAAAAAGGCGTTTACCTCGAATACCCAACAATGGTGAGGTGCTTCTATGCTTAAGTTTATAAACTAATTGGGTAAAATAATAAAGTTTGAAACTTCGAACGCTGAATTACCAAGGTGCTTAAAAATAATCAAAGACAGTGTTTCTTTGTTTAATTAACCTTGGCTCGGAGTGAAAACTGACAACTTGGCTGTTTTTGGTTGGCTTTGTATTTCAGATTTATCGGAGAATCTGATTTTCTTCAATTATGAATTACAACGCCCAGGCAGGCACTGATGGACAAGGTAAGCTGTCGAATACAATCATGAGTATTGAATCTTACTTACCGTGATCGTTTCTGTTCAGCCCGTCGGTCGCTATCGAAAAAGCCAAAGCGTGTAAGTGATGTTAATGCCATCGGCTCCACAATCCCGTTTCAACAGATGACATCACAAATCCCTACCAACCAGTACATGCCACCCGATCCCAACAGTTGTAAGTATTACTTGGTTGGCTTTGCATCGACGAATGGATTAACGATCAAAATTTTCTCCAATGTCCGGCAGTCTACGGCGGTCAGGAACAACCACAGCATCAACAGCCCAACTACGGATACATCCCACAGCAACCGCAGCAACCAAACCATGTACCAAGGCAACCGGGACAGCCGCCCGCGATGGGTCCGGGAGGGATGGCTGGTGGACAGTTTGCCATGTTCCAGCAGCCCATCGTTCAGGACATGGCCATGCAGTACGGCCAGAAGCTGGCAGACCAAGGCAAAGAGATGGTGCACAGCCACATTGAAAAGTACTTGCCAATCGCCAAGCTGAAGTACTATTTCGCCGTGGACAACAGTTACGTGGTGAACAAATTGAAAATAATCTTCCTTCCATTCCTGCAAAAGGTAAGACGATATTGTTGAAAATTGTTCGATGGAAGACTAATTGATCGAGCCAATCCAATATTGTAGGATTGGGGAATGAAGTACGACCACGACAATCCGGTGCAGCCCCGGTATGACATTAATGCACCAGATTTATATATTCCTTCAATGAGCTACATTACATATGTTGTTCTGGCGGGCATTGCTCTCGGTAAGTTCGTAAAACACCAACCATCCGGACGCCTATTAACGCTACAGGTTTGGTATTTCGTAGGTATGCAAAATCGGTTCTCGTCGGAACAGCTCGGCATTCAGGCCTCGAGCGCTCTAGCGTACAGCATCATCGAAATGCTCATCTACATACTGACGCTGTACATAGGTAACATTTCAACGTCCCTCAGCACCCTCGACCTCCTGGCTTTGACTGGCTACAAATACTCAGCGATCGTTTCCATCGTTGCCGGTAGCATATTGCTGAAGAGAATGGGATACTACATAGCATTTTTCTACACATCAGCAATGCTGCCAATGTTTTTGGTAAGTAATGGGACACTCTTTACTCTGGCAACCATGGCGCTTAGTTGGTGAATCAACTTTTTCCTTCCGACCTCACAGCTACGCACCATGAAGGCCAAGGTACTTTCGGAACCGGCTCAAACGCAGAGCGCCGTTGGATATGATCCGTATGGGCAGCCGCAGAACGACCATCATGTCGGTCGTAAACGTAAGCTTTACTTCCTGTTCCTTGTAACTGGCCTGCAACCGGTACTGGCATTCTGGCTCACGGTACATCTGATAGTTAGCGATACTGTACAAAGTGCTTAAATACAAATACTGAACCCTCACGATGACGCCGGTGTACTAAATGGCGTTCAATGGAAATAAAAGCGTAAGTCAATTTGTTTCATTTGCTATCTTAATTTTACAATGTATCTTAAATAGTTTTTTGATTATCCAAAAGATGACCTTACCGTAACTCTTGAGTATCTTTTATCATAAATTTCATTATTTAATTGTTTTAGATATTATCAAAGTGTAACAATGAGTTCATTAAAATTTAAGAGAAAAAATAATTGACGAAAAAAGTATTATTTGATTTTTTCAGTCGCCTCTTCGTTATGGCTGGGTTTTCATTTCAAGTAGGACACAATGGGCGCTAAAACATGATGAATTTTGTCCTGCAAAAGGGAACCGTTGGCAAAAGTTTCCCGCAAGCTCGCTGCATGTGTCGCATTATCGCACGCTGACCCCCGACACTTTCGGCAGCCACGGTAAACTTTGGCCACCGTTCGGGGCGAGGGATTTCATGTGTAATGAATAGCTCAGCTGTAATAAATGTACCGAACCGAAAGTGCCCATAAATCACAACCGCCGCGTCTGAATGCCACCTTTTGCGAAAAACTCTTTTGACAACGAGATAACACGCACCAGGCTTCCTCCAACATCCTGCCCCGAACGGTTACCGGCCAGTAACAGGTACGGCACCATACGGAAGCTTCCAGCGTGCGTCGTGCGCGTGCGCCTGGTAGAAGAAAACTTTTCCTCTCTGTTACATCTGTAGGAAAAAGCCCATTCCGTATTGGTTCGCGTTCTCCGGTCGAGTTCAACCTTCGCCGTGGCGGTGAAAGCTTTCTCCCGCAGTCAGTTGTCGCCATTTGCCCGCGTAGGGCTGCACTAAGCTCGGTTCCGTACGCAGATGATACCTGTTCATTCATTGTTCAACATTCTGATCGTGGGATTGTAGAAGTGCGTGACCGTGAAAGAACGGACAGTAGTTCGGAGTAACGTTACGGGTAGGCAAACGGCTTGCGTAGGGGTTAAGAAGACGCATCCGAATGGCTTCAGGCGCTGTGTGCAGGAAGTGACGCACGTCATCAGCCAAACTTCGGGAGTAACCAGCTGCCGACAGTGGACCAAATGGGGCAACGATTAGCATAATCGATAAATCTTGCGGTTAACCAGTAGTGTGAATTGCGTTTAGCAGACGCTGCTGGCCAAGAGTTGGAGTTTGGCCGAAGTCGAACGAATCAAGCATCGCGCATTTCGTGGCGGGCAAGTGTGTTCCCACAATAAATTCCGCCCACCCCAAGCCATGTTCGTCAAGGTCTGCCTGGTGGCACTTTGCTGCATTAGCTGCACGGCCGTCGTGTCGACGCTGGGCCACAAGGCTACACGAGGGGGACGTATTCACCAGCTCCTTTCTGGTACGCTTCAAGCGCAGCTTGGACAAGCATCTGGTGCACGAAATTGCGTCCCGCAATGGATTCCAAAACTTGGGCGAGGTAAGTTCGGTAGACGAGAAGTGGGAAAATGAAAACATATCCATCCGCCGGATGCAGGAGGCTGTTTCGCAGAAAAAGGAAAATGGTTTCTACTGAAAAAGAAGCCAAGTACAACCGTAGGACGTCCTCGCCTACTATTGCTTTGTGATTGTAAGGTGTGAGAGAAGGATTCTTTCGCCGTGCGTGGTGTGAAGAAATTTAAAAGGGTCATGGATTGCTAGATTTGTTCGCGCGATAAACATCGTTGAGAATATAACAACAGCCCTCTGAACAAAGACCAAATGACAAAACATATGGTGTTCGCGCGAGTGATCCATTCAGTACGGCGTAAGTGTGAGCTGATTGCGGGAATTCTACTTTCAGCTTCCTGGCAGCGACGGCAAGGAGTACCACTTCAAGCACACCACCCTGCCGCTGGTACGCACCCGGCGCAGCATCTCCCATACGCGAGTCCTCAAAAAGGAACCACTGGTAAGTGAAAGAGCTCCTTGGGGCCACTGCGAGAGAGTGTATACGACCGTCGTCGTTGGGTTGTTGTGCGGACTGGACACGAACGACGGGGGGAAGCAACGCAGCCGCAAAGTTCGGCTCGTGTATATTTATGTTGTTTTCCATTATCGGTCCCACTGCTCTTGCTGCTAGTAGTGTTCGCCCCATCACACGGGGGACACGACGGTTCGTTCCGCCTTGCTTCACGCATTACCATGACGTTGTCCCATTTGCGTCACCGTCAAACACGCGCCGAGCCGTCGAGTACGTACGTCCTGCGAGACGACACGGGCACTTTTCACACAGCAGTAGGCACCGCTTGTTGCGATGTGAGCTATCCCCCTTTAATACCAGAGAGTTATTATTTTCCCCCGTTCGCCTTCGGCATGCTGTCGACGGGTTACGTCTTCTTCGAGCTAAACCAAAATGGACATTGAGGACATTACATATTGTGCTGTAGGAGAATGCTGTGAAAGGATTTAACCGTAGCATTTACCCTACGGAGGAGGCGATGCAATATGGGTCATGCAGCTGGATGTAATTAAATTTATGATGTGAGAAACGGGAACATGAAAATAGATTGCATTTTCCCTTGGTAGTTTTGACCAAAGAAAATATCAACAATTTTAATAGGCATGATTTTATTATTCGAGCTTTTTAAAATATGAAACCCTTAACTGTTGCGCTTAGTTTAGTAGGCATATGCTTGAGAATCCCAGTGATTGTTGCTAAGGAAACCCACGGAACGCTGTAACACGTGTGAAGCTGTCAACCACGTGTACGGGTTTGTTGCCTGTCGGTGTGCAATACGATTCAGAACTGAATTGGAATTTGATGCAACCCGATCGGTGTAACGTGAGCGTCCAATTTGGCGCTCGCTTTGCCCTGGCAACATTCCGCCTTTCACCGGAGTTAACCAATTCCCGTCCCTAACATCGTAGGCACCATTGGAGAACCTTCATTATCGAGCATGAATGTTCAATCTATTTTAAGGTCCTCAAAGGCACCAATCCTTTCCGCATCCTTCGATTGTAGGGAAGTGGCTCGTCACGGCGACCCATGGTCCGGATAGCGGATTAATTAGACTTTCAGTTGAGTGGGTGGGCCGGGAGTTTTTGATTATAAGAAAGCACAGCGTTAACGTGCAATATCCCGGACGCCCGCGTACCATTCAAGTGGTAACGGTGATGGCAATGGACGGTCGCGAAGATAGAGCTAATCTGCTTCCGATCAATATCCATGGTCGCTCGATCTATGTGATAGAGTATTTTTAGGGCCCCACCGGAACTGATAATATTATCTTTTTAATTACGAAAAATATGCTTGTCGCAGTCCCGGACCAATCACATCCCCGCCGAAAGTGATGTGTTGGAATTGTTTCAGATTTTCAACTGGAATGTGTATTGCTTTATGGTCCTTGGCCGCTTAGCAAAAGATACATTTGGTAAAACTTAACTCTAGAGAGTAGATACAAAAACGGTTTGAAATGAATCCCACGTAGGTGGAAATTCCATCAATTTATTCAAACAGGCTTTGAAAAGGCCATTTATCAACCGGAAATCTGTCTCATCCTTTTTCTTGCTTATCGTTTCCGAAGAAAAACGGTACATGCATCTCTTGCAAGGGAACGGGTGAATGTTTAGTCCTTTAATCTCCCAATAGCCGTCCTTTTGAACAAACAACTGGCCAGCCATTCGTTTTACCGAAAGGTCAGCCTTCGATGATCCACTTAAAGCTCCATTTAATCGATAAAATTACACGCAAGAGAAGTTTTTATTTATTTCATTCTCTACCATGTTCGCAAACTATTGGAAAGCCATATGGTTCCTCGAGATTAATCAACGTTGATTGAAAGCTACTTGTTACACTCTCATTACGCTGTGTCCTTCCTTACAACATTCTGGGGTATTTTTTCACCGTTTTTTGCAGATCCACACCGCCATCCAGCAGCCCGGGTTTAAGCGCGTCAAGCGTGGGTTCCGCCATTCGGTCCCGCTGAACTACATCCCGGAGAAGGGTCCCGGGTACACCGGAGAGAACATACCGACCGATCCGTACTTTCCATTTCAATGGTACTTGAAGAATACCGGGCAAAATGGAGGCAAAGCCAAACTCGACCTCAACGTGCTCGCCGCGTGGGACCAAGGCATTACGGGGAAAAACATTACGACGGCCATTATGGACGACGGTAGGCTATCGAGGGGGGACGCCAGGACGGCTCGATGGAGCCTAATGGTTATTAACACGGTTCATTTCACTTTCGTTCTGTGCCATTGTAGGTGTCGACTACATGCATGCGGACCTGAAGTTTAACTATGTACGTAAAAAAGGACGCAAGAAACAAACGAAACAGTAACGAATAATGGATATCTTTTTCTTGTACACTTTGTGTTTTTTTATGTCTGGTAGAATGCCGAAGCCAGTTACGATTTTAGCAGCAACGATCCATTCCCGTACCCGCGATATACGGACGATTGGTTTAATAGGTAAGACATCTGAAAAAGGATGAAAGATTATAAATTACAATACTTCTGTACATTTTCTTCCTCTACCAGCCATGGTACGAGATGCGCCGGTGAGGTAGCCGCCGCCCGAGACAACGGAATCTGTGGC
>KE525025.1:66670-79670 GCA_000441895.2 Anopheles sinensis
GAACCCTATTTATATATTTCGCTTCTTGCAGGCCACATTCAACTCGAAGGAAAGCCGCTCCGGATGGATCAAGGAGTTCTCGCTGGTGCTTCACGGTACCAAGGATCCACCCTACCAGACCCTGTCGCCAGCATCGCCACACTCCAAGCTGGCGATTGTAAAGAAAGCTCACGAGGACAAGGACAGCAATTAAACTGCAATGCAACTCCCGTCTGCGTACATACAAAACAAAAAGAAAAGACACAAATTCCACAACCACTTACACACAAGTACACAGGAACATTCTACAAATACGCTCTAATGATATCCTGGCTGATATCATTACGCACATATATAGATATACATATACATACATATATATATATTTATACATATGAATGTTGGTAGCATTTATGTTACAGGGGTAGCTGGTAAAACAAACTATCTTATATAGAGCAGCTTTCCATCATCTATGCAAGGAGACAGAAGCAAAAAGAGCATTACATAGAGCAAACCATCATATTGAAGCATGAACTGGCACCGAACAACACCGAATCCGTTCCTTTCCGAGCACTGCACATCACTATAGGAGGTCCTTGGTGTGGTACAGAGGGGTTGGGGGGTGGGGATGTGATGATAACGCAAGAAGGAGCAAGCATGGCGTACAAGCGTGTCCTGCCGCAACTGGTTCTGATTGTTGTCCGTTTACGTTGATTGAAGCAGTAGAAAGACGAAGCATCCAATCCTGTTGTGTTCCGTTAGTGGTTATGGTTCCGTTGGTGTGTGTTACTGTCCGTCTGTTAGTTCGTACCATATATTGCGTATCGTATCGTCCCCAATAAAGGCAGAATTATTTGTATATAGGCGTCAACAAACAAACAAACAAACAAAATACAGTGCATCTATATTAACTGAAACACAGCTGTGGAGAAGTCATGATTTTGTACAACCCGTAAACCCACGTGGGGGACACACTTTCTGTGTGGGGGGTGCACCACCAGCATATGTAATCTTGTAATCACCAGTCTACAAATATCGAGGGAAGCAACAGTGGCGTCAGCAGTAGCAGCAGTAGCAGCAACAACAGCAGCGACAGCAGCAGCAGTAGTAGTATGACCGACCGAACAGTTTATAGGAAACCATCTCAAGCAACAAAATCATTGTGTGAACAGATGATCACATCTTTGATAACATAAATAAAGGAATGCATTTGAACACTTAGTACAATTTGTTAGAAAGGACTAAAATCGGATCTTTCTTGTATTGCTATTCATCGTAAAACTTTGTATGCTTGTCGATACACGTACTCCTAGAAGAAATTTGCTAATATACGGGTAAAAATGTGCAATTGTTACGCCATAACTGAAATCTACAACAAAATAAAAATATCTTCTTCCCTCAATGGTACCAGGAATGTGTGTAAAATTTTAATATTTATGACAAATCGAACGATACTCCGCTGGTGAATTTTATTTCTTGTGCTTTTAAAATTCAAATTATTAAACGGGTGCTTAGATTTTAAATTGATGCGTATTGGCATTGACATGATATCCTGTACAATGTGGTATAAATAGTTGCACTTGAATCTTGAAGTGTAAACCGAGCGCCATTCTGATCGGCTTGACAATTGTTTGTTTTGATGTCGGTTCAAAACAACGTGCCGCAATAATGGTCCCGGACGCTAAAACGATGGCAAATTCACTGAATTTACGCCGAATGGTCTGTGAAACGAATGTCCTTTCACGATCTGATTGTTCGGCAATACTTTCTCAAGGTAAGAGTGTGCCACAAACAAACCATTGTATACGTAACGAGTTGAAACTTCCGTAGGATCGACCCAGGTGATAGTTTCCGCCAACGGACCGGCGGAAGTGAAGCTAAGAAATGCCGAGTCGGAAAATTCCCATCTTGAAGTGCAGTACCGTTCAAACGCAGGGCTCGAGGATATCCAGAACCGTTTGGTCGAAAGTATTATCAAGCGGTCATTCGTCCGCGTTGTGGCCACCTCCGCTTACTCCCATACCGCTGTGTATGTTTACGTGCAGGAAATGACTGATAAAGGCGGGGTAAGTGAAGTCTTGCCTCCTGGTAGTATAAAAATTTCATTCATAACCATCCCGCCATCCTTTCTTGTAGCTACTGGCGTGTGCTATCAATGCAACAAGCTTGGCGCTGATAACTAGCGGCATCGAGCTAAATTTTACGGTTGCTGCTGTGCACTGTATAATGTGTGACGATGGAACGTTGATCCTGGATCCGGATGATAAACAAATCAAGCGAGCGCGCAGTTCGTTTACATTCGTGTTCGATAGTATCGCCAAAAATACGGTCACCTCATACGTGCACGGAAGCTTTACGTTCGAAGAGTACGAGAAGGTCGTGGCCGTGTGTCGCGAGGCAGTGGAGAAGATATTCGATTTCTACAGAAAAGTGTCGCAGAATATAACAAAGGTTGTCACTGATGATAGTTAATATTTTGCAGAAAATAAATTTAAACCATATTTTGTAAAAATATACAACTCTTCAAATAATGAAATTGTCCATATTGCCGTATATTAAAATTTTGGTAAATATTGAAGAACCAATAACGACTATGAAAGAACAAATTGAAACATCTCTTTTCTACCGGAAGTAAGTCCCCAAACGACACTTAAAATAATGTTCTCTTCTCAACTTCCATACAAAATATCTATATAATGCTTCGTGGTCCATTTTAAAGTAATTAGAATTTAAAACAATGCATTTCAGTTATCACATCTCTAGTCATCTTATTACGAAGCATATGAAAAAAAGAAGAGACTAAAGATTGGCCAACAGACGGAACAATGATCGAATATATGTCGTAATTTTGCTTCAGGCGTGCCTGACGTCGGTCTATTTTAGCTCTTATGATTATGATAGTTCTTTACCATAGATAAATTGAAATAAGAATGAACTATTGGATTTTAAAAAGGATTTAAAGAAAAATTCGATATTGCTAAATGTTTGAAGATAAGGAAGGTTTTTTTTCTAGACCTCTTTTTCGTCTATTTTAAGAATCATAAATTGCGAACAAATTTGTAGATTTACCTGAAATTTTTATATTGCCATCGAAACCAAAAAGTACCATTAAGCCATTTTTAAGGTGGACATCAATAGAACACCAATAATTACACATGTGCACATTTATTATTAATTTACTTTATTTTCAATAAGATACCTTTTTTTGCTTTGTATACAATTTTATACTTTATCTACAATTTTATTACAATCATTACACAAATGGTTTCACTGGTTGTTTTTTTTTGTTGTTCTTTTTCTTTTAAATAATAGTATCTCCAACTGCCTTTCGTCCGTGATTTGTTTCCATACTGACTTGACTGTCGATCGAATGTACAGTTCACACCTTAAAAATACCTGCACAACGACGACCGTGCCTTTGCCTTTCTACGCTTATTACCTATTGTAAGTGTGTGGGTTCGTGTGCATTTTTGGGTCCTCGATCCTATCCATTTGCTGATTACACCAAATCGTGGGCAGAGTGGGGTAGAGTGAGAAACAAAAAAATAAGAAACATTCAAAAAAATCTAACCGCACGTGCTACGGCGGGAAACATGTGCCACACGTTTCACCAGCCTACTTTCTCTTCTCGAATTATCTCCTCTGACCTTACGCTGCTTAGTGTTACACTCGTTACCGTTTAATGTTTATCTTTCCTTACTTTCTGCATCTATGAGACCAGATTATAATTCGTTTTAGTACGTGTTCTCTCTTTGGTTTCACCACCCCGCGGGGGGTTGGCGTGGAGAAGATATGTAATGAAATTAAAATCGTCTTATGCAGCTGTGCGTGCGTGCTTGGCTGCGTGCGTATACATCTAGTCATACACAGATTCGTAGCACACTCGCTTTCTCCAGCTCGCTATTTTTCCCTGTTTCTTAAGCCCAACCCGATTCGACCGATCATTAAATGACCCGAGAGAGGTGCACCATCGTTACCCCCGGCGTGTTTTCCTTTTTCCATTCCATTCCAGCCCGTGGGAACATCCAGGCTCGCTGGAACAGATCGGCCCCCCCCGGGGAGCACCACTTGACCGTGTGTCCCAAATTCCGACTACAGTTACGTGACGCTATTATTGCTTTCGATTTGAAAATAGATAGCTTTGAAACAACATCTTTCTAATCCTTGGCCCACCAGGCGCCTCCATTGGCCTTAGATTCTTGCTTTTTCTTATTTACTGTAGATTTGTTTTCCGTATACACTGCACCCCTTTTTCACAGTTTGCAACCGATTGTTCGAAACATTTATACCCTCAAGCCCGGTGATAGAAGGTTGTTTGTGTATGTAGTTTGGTAGATGGGCGTCATTTAAATCCTGCTTTCACTTACCGTTTTTATTGCGCCTAAACATTAGTCCTTTGCACCATCCCTAACCATACTTAATAGCGAATGTACGATTTTGTTCTTTTTTGTTTCCTTTTCGCGTACTCAAATTTTTATACAGTTTATAACAATCTCTTGTTCGGGGGATTTTGTTTTTTTTAAGATACTTCACTCACTCACCTATACCTAATCGTTACGATTGTTTAACTCACGAAGTTTGCACATTTAATACACAGCGATGTAAAGTTTGTGATAAAAGCGACAGATTGTGTGAGTGGTTTTGGATTGATGCGGCCTACCGATCGTTCCAGTTTCATGAAGTTTGCTGTTATTACGTTTTTACAACTTCACTAACATGTCTCTGTGTGTGTGTCTTGTTTTTTCCTCCAATTTTCTCTGATGTGCTCTTTAATGTGCATCCCTGCAAGCGTAAAAAGAGACCAATTTGTTTTTAAATATATTCCATTTCGTCACATTGCTGTTCACACCAGAAGCGGGAAGGGTTTGTCCCGATTTCTGGATTTTCGTATACATTGAATAAGGCGGCTAATGGATTGGCGACACCACCGTGTGTTGGTGGGCGTTTTTAATAGCTTGATTAAAAGGTGGTCTATCAAAAGAAAACTGCAGCAAAACAAGCACCCTCGGTAGTATTTTGTGGGAGTTTTCCGGTCGCCGGTAGCGATCACTGATCGCTTCATTCCGGTTTGCCTTTTTGTTTCCTTTTTTCTATCAGGCAGGGATTCAAATGATGGTTCTAGTTGGGGTTTGCTTTTGTATCGTTAATTTAGTGTTATAGACTTTCTAGATTGCTCGTTTTTTTGTGCATTTACTTTACTGGGTTTGTTCGGTGCAAATTTGTTCCTTAGTAGATTCCAGTCAATACCAGCTCTCGATCCACGACCCTCTTTGCGAGGATCGCATATCTTCTAATACATTTGTATATATATAATATACATACATATATCTATGTATAATTTCAGTTTTTAGCAATAAATTCTTAACTTCTCATGTACAAAAAAAGCCAATCGTTACGCGAATTCGTATACTTCGATTACTGTGCGTCATCTTATGTGAACTATCACCCATGATACCGTTCCGTGTACTTGTGTGCGTATGTGTGTCTGTGCATGTGTGTGTGTGTGTGTGTGTGACAGTGTGTAAGTGTGTTTTTCGAGCTCGATCGATTTATCATTGTTCAAGGTGGCTATTTTAAATTTGCAACTCTTGGTAAACTTTTGAAACAGAAAATAAGTATGACTGTATATGTTACAATTTGTTAGTTATACAAAGAAAACGATGAAAAATTTATAAAACGTGGTAAAATGGAATAATTACTAAAGTATTTTAAATAAACATCCTGCTCATTACTGCATTATTAAAAAGGAATTAAGTTTGTCCATTGTTCATTTCCATTCGTTCCATTCGGTCCATGGTTGCATTTTGGGATTTGTCTCAAAATTAAAGAACATTGCATAATTCAAAATATTAATCAAATTGATATAATTCAATGATTCAATTCTGCAAATTAACCAAAGATTTCCAACGATCATCAACCAGCATAAACTGCATGCAAAGATGAAGCATGGACTATCCGTATGTCGTACCATAACCGGTTTGTTTAAAAATAACCGTTAAATGGCTGCGTCCTTTTGTTCAAGAAAACCGGTAACTTTAGCTCATCGAACCGGCTAATGGGAACAAATGTTTGAAGTGCACCGGAAACAATGCGGGTTGTTCAAAATGAAAGCAAGTGAAAATATGATTGCAACGTAAATATAATCTGGAAAATCAAACAACAAACAAGGTGGAAGTAAAACGAATAGAAAACGATAGTTAAAAATATAAACAAATCGGAAAAAATAAAACAAACGAACGAAAGAACCATTTTTCAGCGATTGTGTTCGATATATTTCTTCCTGTTTTTTCCTGTTTGCTCGCATAGCATTACCCCTTTATTTTGCTAGCTTTACGATTTCTCCCTTCATCCTAACTGATGTGACATTCACGTTTAAACCGTACGCCCTCGTAACATGCATCCTTCTGTTTTCTATTTCGTTACCTTCGCTTTCTAAACCAAACGTGTTCCGTTTGCTTCGTCCCTTCCTTTGATATTTACAGCTCAACCTATAACGGATTCTATACAGCTGATAGCATGTGCATGGTTTAGTTTTTCACTGTCTCGTTGTTTTACTACTTGATTTTAATTAATTTTAAACGATCGCTTTCCTTTCTGCTGAGTACGTCACTGTGTTCCGCCGAACACGTTCAGTCGAAAACACTGAACGCGGCCCTAGTGTGGTTTGCTATAGTGGGGAGCGCGGCTGAAGGATGATAGTACGGTGAAACAAACTCTCAACGCAACGAAAATTGAAACTAAAATAGCAATAAAAATAATAATATAATTAAACTAAAACTTTGCCTGTGGTTTGGTTGGCCTTAAGCAATTATTACACGACAATTACAGAGAAAGTAGCAATTTTACAGCTAAACCTACGTCTAAAACGGACGCACCGGGTATGACACGTGGTAGCGGTTTTGGGCTTTGTTTTTCTTTCTTCTTTCTCTCTCTCTCTTTCACTGTTCGGAAGTAGAAGGAGTTTTCCAGATTGGTGCATATCTTGCAATGATAGTTCTATTCCTATTATCAATTATCATTAAGTTCATTCTGTGTTACTATAATAACTTTCGCATTTTCGAGTTCCTTGTGTTGCAGTATTTTGCTCTCTCGTCCATGTGTGTTTGTTTTTTTTTTAATTTTTTGTTGCTCAAAAAAAAGCTGCCCAGATTCCCCCCCCCCCTCTTCTAACTGACCTCACTTAACTAAATGCTCTAGGTGCAATGTAACAAAAACAATTATGAGACACGAAGGATGAACACCGAAAACGAAAACGAGTTCGCTTAGTCGCACACCTAGGAAACTCCATTCCATTCCTTATTAGCTCGGGACTTTCTCCTTTATTTCTTACATATTGGTACCAAATTATTGGTTTGTTTTTCCAATCCCATTTCCCATCGCTCCACGGTCCGTTTGTTCCGGCGCGTGTTCCGTGTTGTGAATTTAATATAAATCGTACTTACATAGTGTGTATGTGTGGTTGTGTGTTGGTGTGTTTTTGTGGATGTGTATGTGGTTTCTTACATGCCTTATCTCACTAACGTTAACGAAAGGATACCATTCATAATCTCGTGTCGTTTTACATGATTTTGTTTGTTTGTTTTCTTTTTTTATCGTTAATTAAATTCGTTGAAGTCTGGTGATTTGCAGAATGGCTCTAACATTTAGCGCTGTTCTTCTCCGTGTTTGCCTTTCCTTTCTGTTTTCCGCATTCACTTTTCACGTGCATTTTTTTGTGTTACTTCCTTGCATACTATTTTTACAATATGCTCAATATCCAACAGCTTAATTTTAAGCTTTCTCGAAAACAGACAAACAAGGTTTTACCTAATCATTCTGCGGGCATTCTATTTTGCTCGAGACGCACCGTTCCATCACCAGTGAGAATGGTGCCGTTTTTGCTTTTTTGTTTTTGCACAGAAACGGGCCGGGGGGCTGGAAAAATAGGTGCCGGGAAAATCTTGGATTGCTGAAGAGATTTTTTCACTTTTCCCATACCGTTTGGTTTATTGCTTGTTGTTTTGTTGATTTTTATCTCTTTTCATTTTGTTTGATTTCTCCTCCCGAAAAGGAGGCCATCTCCGTTTTCTTCAACATCTCCTGTTTTCCCATTCTCGCTTTTCCGCCCGGTCTACTACGCTCTAGTCCTTAAGAAATGCCTTACCCCGACAAAGCCATCGCTGCGCTAGCGCCACACGCGTTTGGCGGCGATTTTGGTTTGGGTGAGATGATGGTCGTAATAATATTGGTAGTAGCAGTTAATTGTAGTTTGTAGTGTACGGGTACGCAATGGCCGTCCACAGCACGTTTGTGTGGATGCATTTTTGTTTTTTTTTGCGGTGGTAAGGAAAGATTAGCGTGTGTGCATTATGCGTGATCAATATGCCACTATGTTTTGCTGCTTCCATTCCGTTCTCCTCTGCTGGTAACATCAATGTTATGAATCCTTTCTTCTGTGTGTGCTATGTTTCACTCTTTTTTTCTACACTGGATCTTCGCTACCCCCAACTTTCGCCCCTTACCATCTCGTGTACAATGTTTCACTTCCTTGTGTGTTGGTCTGTGCGTGGGATGTACTCTATTTACAGTTGCCAGTGAGTGATTACAAAACCACCTCTAAGCGAGCGGTTTGTCTATCGTGATTTTCCCTAAAACCGAAACTCCTCAGTCGGTTTCCGTGGGTTTTATTTTCTCAACCATTTTAACCTCCATTTTGTGGATTTTCCACAATGATTTGTATCGCTTACTCTGTCCGATCACATGCGTTCGCACGCTTTCCGTTGAGTGTGTTTTGCTCCGACATTTTCCTCCTTACCGCTGAGAGTCGCACTGTTTTCGTTTACGAATAATTCTAACACAATGTTTTCCTAATGGTGTAGTACAAATTAAATATCGTAATCCACCGGCATCGTCTGTCCCAAGCTGGGCTCGAGGAAACCAGATGACAATTTACAATAGCTGCGCTCGGGAGGGCATAAGGAGTCCTTTCCTCGGTTCTCGAACGCTGCTGCTTTTCCATCCGATTGGTTTCCACGTTCCGTTGAAGATGGCGTGAGATGGTGCACGAGAAACGGGGTCGGTTTAATTTGCATAAACCATCAACCGAACATCGATGGCCGATGCAATTTTCCATGCACTCTCGTCGTCGTCGTCGTCGTCGGAGGAGGAGTTACGTATGTCAGGTTGGATTACGGCATAAACTAATTTGTCCGGCGTCCTGTACCCTCGATCCTCAGTTTCCTTGGAGATCTTCACCAATCGCTTTCTCTTTCTCGCTCATTGCTCGTCGTCGAGATCGTTCGGTTTCTTCCTTTCGCTGACCCGGTGATTTCTGTTCCACTGTTGCATCTAAACCTGGCCGACATCCTTGAACCGAGCAAGGATTGACGGGTGAAGGTTTTTCCCGCACTCCTTTTGTTTTGTTTTCCATCCCGCTATGTGCAGTTTGCAACGTGCAACGTTGCTGTTCCGTCCGGTTTTCCTCCCTTTTATTTGGTTACTTCAAATGGCCACGATTTCACTAACGCCTGTACAGCAAACCACCTTCGCTCTGTTTTTTTGTTTTTCATTTGTTTAATGATCTTTCCGCCGCCGTAAATGCATTTTTCACTTGCACGGACACGTTGAAGCGAAGGAACGTCCACTAGAAAAAACAAAACGAAGTGGAAAATTGTATTAAATGTGATTGCCTGGGAGTATGGAACCGTTGCGTTGCGTTTACTTACCACTTCTTGGAAGTCCCTTCTCGGTTCGGCCAAGCGTAAACCCTCCGGAACGTCCGAAGGACTCACTGCGAGACCTCGGGTTTGGTTTGTGCCCGTCAAGCTGGCGAACCGGGCCGTGGTTCCTCTCGGGTGGCCACAGATCATGCTGCTGCTACCTCTGCTGGCGGTGGTGGTGGTGTTGATGATGATGATGGTGATCGTGATGATGGTTTGTTTGCTGCCGAGTCCGCTTAGAGATGGTGCGGGTAGTACTCGGCCGGCGGGTAGTGGTAGCCCTGGTGGAAGGCCGGATCGCCCGGCGCCCGGTGCATCATCTGGGCCTGGCCGTCCATCATGTAGCTCATCGCGTCCGGATAGCCGGCCGACGGGCCCGGATGCGTGTACACTGAAATCGGAGAATATACTGGTCAAACGAAAAAAAAGAGAGGAGGAAAAGAAGAAAGAACGAGCGTTCAGTTAACTTCAACAGTACAAACTGACTAGCGGATGAGTGAGGGGGGATGGAGGGTGGGATGAGGGGATAGGATTGACTCATTAAACACTCTACCGGGAGGGGGGGATGCGAGGTTAGTCGGCGGGAAGGCAGAGGTGTTCTAAATCTAATTTCTACGAGGATCACAAACGCCACCATAATCATCATTATCTAACCGAACTTCGGTTGTGTTTGGAGTCCGAAGACGATACCGTAAGCCGTGCCTTTCGCATACACACACTCCCATTCCGAGGTGTCTGAGAGGTGGCGTAGGACCTTATCCACGGCCACATTAGCATTCATTAGGCGAACCGAATTCGAAGTCGAAGTCGTTAGCATCGGATTTCGAAACCGGGATTGGGTTTTGTATTTCGAGCGACGATGCCACAATAAAGTGGAACAATCGATCTGCTTTCGAGCTTTTTCCCGGAGAAACTTTTTATTTACAGTCACATTTAGAAAATCCTTCGAATCTATCAGCAGGAAACGGTCGTAACGGAACGGATTACGCACGCAAACAGAACGGATATCTTGATTGATCTTGGCTTCTTAGAGCTCGGGAAAACGGAAAAACAACGTAATTGAAACATCGGTTGGTACGTTGCATGTTTTTCGCGACAGTATCGAAAGGCAAGGAAAATCAGCAGGGCAGAACTTTTCTCTTTCGATAGAGAACGAGAGCCCAAGATTGAATAATGGCGTTCGCCCCGTTCGTCGGAAGGAATTTTCCTTAATTTCTTTTCAAACGCGGCAATGGCAAGCGCAAACGAACCGAAGGAAGCCAACAACAAAAGTACATGAAAATGAAAATGTGCAGGCACAAATCTCGATTGATCCCCTCTTTTTCCTGCCCTTCTCCTACCCGGGGTATATCGCCGCACGCCGACTGACTCGGTACCTCGGTGATTGTGTGTTCCATTTCTCATTCAAATTGCGCTCGTCGGGCTCATTTCGGGATCATTGTCACATTAATTTTACTCCTCGGATGCTATTTACCGAGACGCGCGCGGGATAGATTTTCCATTTCACATTATCCTCAACCCCTACTTCATCCTCCAATCCGGGAGGGTGAAGGGGCTTTGGGAAGGAGAAACCTCACCCCTTGGGGGGAGGGAGGTCTCGGGAGATATTGTCTATTGGTGCTCATGAATAATGAAGCGTCTCCCCGGAACGGTAATTAAGCACCGAAGGCGGTTATGATAATAATACAGGCGCATAGGCTGAGGATGGATTAGGATGTTCTACCATTCTGGGTTGCGTCTGATCGAGGGAGGGGGGATGATGGGGGATGAGAAGTTATTTTTCGGGTTAAAGCTGCTTGTGTTTCTGCCATTGGCGTCAGCTGCCTATCTTCTGACTGGTAGATTACGGTGTTGGTTAAATGTTTGGAAAATGGAGTTTATTTGCATTGATAGGTTTGAAGGTATTATGATTTAAGTATTTGTAGTTGCTAATTTGAATGCAGGATATGCAAACAATATTCTTTATTTAAAACATATTTGGTTTAACAAACCTGCTTGTTTTTTTTTAATTGTATGCTTGTTTTTTTGGTATTTGAATTAGAAAAAGGTTTCTTTTGTATCCTTAACAAAGCTTAAAGGGATTTTATCAATGAGATTAATCATTTTACTTTTCCAAATCGAGTTGTAGAATGAAAGTTAAAATTCTTTATATTTTATAAACCAACATTACAGAATAAATACTCATCAAACACTGGCCATTGTTTTATCATCATTGACAACGAAATTTTTTGTTTTGTAAAGTGGCATTAACTAAGCAAAATCACAGGATAAGTAGATGAAAATATGAAGGCATAATTTCCTTCAATTTATCAAAGTTAAAACTGATAGTAGATACCTTTCTTAAGAAATTCATAATACTGTGTAAATATTTGCTTGTTCCTGTAAAATTTAATTTCCTCAAAACAGCAGTTCACAAAAATTAGAATAAAAACTGCTATAAATGTATCTTTAGTAAGAAAACATTTTCAGCTATTATGCGTTGTGTTCTTTGTTTGGAGTATTTTTATGATTACGCTGAAGCATACAAATATAAAATCGTAAAATGTCCATTTTTCCCATCGAAAACCATTGAGAAAAGTGACTTAAATCGGCACTGAAAAAAAAAACCAACGAAGAAACCCGATCGCGGAAGACAATAATAGATGTGAGTTTAAAAATTTATTAATTTTCGGTGTTAGTATTTATACGGAGTAGAATAACTGTTTTAGCTACGAACTTTGACTGATTCCACCCTGATCATTATCGATATGGGTTACATTTAAAAAGTCTACATCTTCAAATCTCGATACATTTCGGTAGCGAACAAAAGAAATGCGATGTTTCCCCATTTTACCCACCATTTGATTAAGTCTACGGGCGGGATGAGATAAAAACATTGCGCTACTCGCAGCAAACACAGTAAGTACAGTACACATTAACAACCATTAGCTACGCTACGAAGGATAAGGACAAAAGCGGGCCGCTCGCCCCGCGCGATAAGGACTTTTTACCCACTTCCCCCAACGAACCCCTCTACTAACCTGCTCGGTTGGACTGATCTATCATTGGTTGCACTATTCTGCGCCGCGCGTTGATAAACCTGCGAAGTGGAAAAGGAAAAAGAGAAAAATGAGTGGAAAAGATGGTTAAAGCCGCTGCACAGGATAAGACTGGCGAACAACAAAACAACCCTCCCCCGCCACTGCTTCCCCTGCCGATCGCGAAGGGCCCGCAGGACACAACGTCGAACGTGCGCGCAAGGATTCGGAAAATGGAACAAACACATTAATCAAGTGAAGTGAAATGATTAGAGTTGAACCCGAGTTGCGGGAGAGGATGAAGGA
>KE525025.1:84631-94892 GCA_000441895.2 Anopheles sinensis
ATACGAGGTGTTCAAGTGAGCGCTTGAGTAGGATGTGGTTTCGGTTCGGTTTCGTATTGAAGATTATTTAAATTACAATTGTTCCATCACTTCGGTAGTGCTTTTGTGGATATTACCAATTTAATTTCTTTTTAAATGCTTTGCAAGACCTTTGGCTTAGCAAATTTACCCTGCAAATCGTCCATGTCTAAAGAATAAACGAAATGTAGATCGTTGTTTGACTGAAGTGCTGCTGGGGGAACTATCGTAACAACTTTGTTGAATCTTATTTGAATGGTTCGACTAATCTGTCCACTTTTTTGATCTGGTGCATTTTCTCCAGAGCTAAACAATTTTATAACAATTATAATATATATCTCCAGAGCTAAGCAAACTGCAAAATGCGAACTTTATGAAACAAAAAGGAACACAGCGTATATGAGTAAATTTGGTATGATAGATCATCTAAAGTTTGCTATCACTTACAGTTTACAGTTTTGACTCGGTAGTTTGTGCTAAAAAACAATGTTTTTTCCCAAGTTTTATGTGTTGAGATAGTTATAAAAATGTTTTAAAATCTCTATTTAACAACCAATTCCTCTAAATTGAGTTTTGCCAATAAAATGAAATTTTTCAAATTTACTTATAATTACAATTAGAACACTAATGCATCTTGATTATTTGCCGTAAGAATTATAAATAGTAATTTGTAGCATGTTCAAAGTTTACTCAACGGTTTCCGCAGTGAAATGTTGTGTAGGATCTGTTTTATTTTATACATTAGCATTAAAAGTATAAAATAGAAAGAGTATTTTTCTCATCCATTGTTTCATGTTTACCGGAAGTTTAACTCTTTTCGCTCGAATTATTGCTGTTAAAATCGTGTGTGGCCATCAACAGTTTATTTTAATCATGCCCGCCCTGCAATGTACCGATTCCTAATCTACACCATTTTAAAATGTGTATATTAGAGAGAATAAAATAATTCTCGGGTCTAACTCAACAAATGTTGATGCGTTTTTGTTACTAACGAAAAGTTCTTTCTTTTTTAAAAACAAAAATATCCGGCAATGGCGTGAAAGTTCCACCAATCTTATCGATGGTGATGGTTCAATTAATAAATTTCCTTCCCTTGTTTGCAACAGTGACATAATTTGGTGGACAGATTTTTCGTGCAATGTAAGTGTCGAACAAGCGCACCCCCAAATACACGGACGTAGATCAAAAAAAAAAATGCAACAACCCCACGCCTTCGAGGTCGTTGAAACCAAAAATCCCGCCGGCTGGAAGCGCCAACCTGACCCCCGTAACAACGACCGGGACCCAAACTGCCCCGCGCCAGCAGTGCGGTGCTGCATTGAAATGTAAAACAAAACCCCAGAAAAAGGCGTACATCCAGTAACGTGCCGGCGGTCGTCACCCACCCGATGGCCCTCCACCGAATCCTGCCCCGCTCGCCCGTCGGATGCATCGTCGGATGGTTCGCACGAAGTCAAATTTTGTGATTTTATTATTTGGTTTGCCGCGTGCAGTTGGTGCATACAAGCTTGCCGCCCGGCCCGGCCCAGCCGTTCGGTGCAGCAGATCCGGGAAGGGAACCTCCAGCCAGGAGAGAGGGACATAGGGACAGGGAGCAGGAGGATTCCCGAGGGACTGTCGCCCGTCGGAGGGGGGCAACAGGAGGGAAAAATTATCTTATCCTTCCACGTGAATGTCAATACGGACTGACAAATATTTTTAGACATTTATATTTATGTAATGCAAATTATTGCCCATGTATATGCATATAAAATACGAAAAATGCTCTTAAATCAGCCCTCGCTCCGCACCGCCGGCTGAGCGCCCGATGGCGGCGGTGCCCAAGATGGAGCCTCTCTGGATCCTTCGAATGCACCGTGCGATGATCGTCGCGCAGAACGCGTACTGCGAACGTTCGAAAAAGCTACGCGTCCGCCTCGGGAGGATGGTCATTGATATTCCACGGCGGAATGCATAAAAACCTCCCTCCCGGCCCCGGACCCGGGGACGGTTCCAAACGAGACGTGCTTCCTCTTCTTCTGCTTCTTCTTGGGCCGTTTTCTTGGCCGCCTGTTTTTGCAACCGGATCAGCAGCAAAACGGTCCCCGTCCCCGTCCCCGTCCCGACTCTCGTTGATCCGTTGAGCAGGAGCTCAGCCAAACGCCAGAGGAGTAGGCAGGAAAACAGGGAGGCACGGGATGGCTTTGGACGACGGTTTTGCATTTTTTGCTTCGCTGTGTGCTTTTTGGTCCGCGAGATCGTTTAACGTCGTTCGGCGAACGCAAGAAACCTTCGAGGCCATCCAAGGTTGAGGAACCGACGCGCCGCGCTGGGGCCTCACGAGGCAAGTCCTCAGAGAGTACCGTATTACTACGCTATTAGGTGGCGCACTTTTCGCTTCGGGACGGAAAGGGGGTGAATGTGGGGAGGAGGGGAGATGAGCGGTGGGGTGATTGTGTACTTGCCAGTTGTACGCAACACGCCACGAGTGCAGCTTCTTAATGCAATTGCAGTGTGCAGAGTCCTGCGGTAGGGGAAAGCGTTCCAATATGCACCACGTACGCATTTTTCGTTTGTCCAACAAGATAAAACCATTTTGGAGCAGTTTTTTATGTTCTATTTCAGGTTGGTTTTAAGAAAACATTGTTTGTAGCAGTTTATTGTAAATGGTAAAACAAACTATTCAAATTAACTTAAAGCTGGCTGTAAGAATTGACTGTTTTTTAGCTTTGAAAATACAAATGATTGTCTTAAGAAGTTCTCTAGTAAAAACTGTTGAATTTAGTAGTAGTTGAATTTAGTACATCTTAGGCTTCATAGTTTGAAGAGGGTATTTTTGGAATAAAAAAGTTTAAGTTAGACAGAAACCATCACAACTCGTTTAATGTAGGTGGTTCATTATGTCTTGATAGTCAATAAGTTCATAGTCGGTTAGAATGAAATAAGAAATCACAAATCCGATTCCCTCTTGCCAGTAAAACAAACGTAGTTTCAGAACTTTTCATTAAACCTAACTTAAATTTTAACTATTTCACTGAACAAACTGTGTGCCATTTTTGCTTCCCCGGAGTGCATAATGGAACAATTGTCCGCAAAGAGAACACAAGCATTGCTGAAACACCAGTTTCATGCATAAGTGTGTGGATTTTACCTCAATTTTTGTCGTTTTACGCTTGCTCCGTTGTCTCCGCTGTTGCACGGGACGGATCAAGCTTGCCACTTGTAGAAGGGAAGGGAAGGGGAATGCATTTAACCATGAGCCTACCAGGCTAAGGACAATTGCAACGTAAAATGCGCAACGATGGATCAACGTTTGCATCGAACCTCTCCCATGTTCCAAGAACCTTCCCTGTGCAAGGTGTAGAGGGTCAGCAAGCGAGTGATCGATCGGATCGGACGATCGATTGTACTTCCGTGAGTCATTGTCGTGTTCTTCACATTGCATCTGTGCTTCACTCCGTTTCCCAACTCTTTTTCTCCCTTCCTATCTCCCTCTCTCTCTCTTTGGGAGCCATTTTCCGTTCCCAGCATCGAGATCGATCCCGATCGTCGTCCACACTGATGGATTGATGTCAAATGTTTCAATTTAATGTAAAGCAGTAAAAATTAGGTCCCCAAAGGGAAGGGAAGGAATATTCGTGAAAAAAAGAAGGAAAACACCATACCCCTTCCCTTACCCCGGTTCCCGGTTGGGGAGGGGGAAAAAACATAAAAAGTAAAACAAAACACCGGTTCGAGCGCCAAAACCGATCGATCGTTCCGGCAATGAAAATGCAATAAAATGATCAGCTGCAGAGGAGACGCACGAGCTGAAGGATGGGGAAAAGTGGGGTCGGTCTGGAGACAAGGCATTAAAAAACAACATGGAGTCCACCCGTTTTGGTATAATGTTTATGAGCATGACGACGCTCATGATGTCGATGACGATGATGATGATGATGAGCGCGGAAGCATGTGGTCTACCTTTTTGTTCCTTGTGCTTCACTTTTCCCAATGGTGGTTCTTTCTCTTGCCTCCCTTGTTTCCCGCGTTTCCTCGCGATCCCATTTGCAATTGATCGTTCGACGTGTGATAGTCATCAAAAACAGTCGGAAGAAACACGAAAAACAAAGCTAATCGTGCGCCAATGGTATCGATCATCCGGAGCCCGCGCGTCCGGAGCATTTCGGATGACATCTATCGGATGTTTGTGATCGCCCCATCGGTTTATAATAATTTTTTTTCCACTCCTCGCCAGCAAAACGGAACGTGCGCCCCCACGGAACACACACGCACACACACACGGACACACACGGCTGAGTGGGGGATGGATAAAATTTATTACACTTTTACGACTCTTAAGTTATGAGCCAAATGATTTATTTAACAGTTCGGCGGTCCGGGAGTGTGTGGTGCTCTCGGGAGCAGGAAAAACAACCAAAACATCAGCGGAAGGGTGGGAAGGCGAAGAAAAGCAGGGATGGTGGATGGGGGCAAGAATTAGAGCAATAAAGAAAAGCGCCTCGCATACCAACGATTTAATTAGCGAACAAGCACTACTTTACGAAAGCGGACAGAAACAAAACGTCCCGTCAAGGTCCTATTATGGGGCAGCAAAGTGTGAACAAATGTTTAGATGATCGTACGGTTGGAATAAATTTGCATTATTGCATTAAACGGAAGAGAGGTACCCGTGCGCAAGTGACCCCACCGGCGCATTCCTCCCAAGTACCAGAGGCGCAGAACATTCCGGGTTTAAGCCTCGCCTGTTTATTTTACTTCGGCTTGCATGTCTTCAACGCATGAGAAAGATGCCTTGAAGATGCTACCGGTTGCTTTTCCCTGCCGATCGTTGATGGGTGGATCAGTTTCTAATCTAATTTTTCTCTTATTATTCATTTATCGCAACCGAAAACTTTCGTACGTGCTTCTAGAAATCCAGTCACTCCCCGACGTGGGCTCTCTTTATCGCTCTTGTCGTTTGCCCGTTTTTTCCCTCGGCACTCGGATTGATCGATTGCTTTTCCGATAGAGTGGTTGAGCGTGTTAGAACTTTCGCTCCCTCCTTCCGCAAGCTCCCGCAAGTCGTTGCATTAGGAAAATTACATGACTCAAGTATCGGTGTTCGTTCGTCGCCCGAAGGAACACACTTTTCCGTCCCCTTTCTTTGCCACGCATCATTTGAGGGCAAACATCAGCCGCCGGCGGCGAAAAAGGGCCCGGTTTTCCCTCCGTGCATATCCCTTTGCCGAAGCTGGGGGAAAATGATGCAAACTCTCTCTCGCTCTCTCTCTCTCTATCACTCCATTCGTCCTTTGTTGGTTTCGATTCGCCAGCAGCCGAGCAGACGAGTTTGTCACGGGTCAATTCCGAGTACATTTATAACTGTCACCATCACCACCGATCGACGGCGCTGGGCGGCTGCGAACTGAAACGCATCAAGGAAATTGAAACGCATCGCTTGAACGACAGGAATGATCCCGATTGGGACGCGCCAAGGGGTGGTGCCCGTTATGGTGATGTTTTCCGGACGCGCGAGCATCCTTCGGGCGAGCATCCAGCCAATCGAAGATAGAAACTTAAAATAAATCCAGCTTCGGCTTGGCTGAAAGTACTTTTTCTTTGTGCTCTCCTTCAGCGTTCTTCAGGACCATCCATCCGAGGGTCGTCCGTTGAGAAGTCTGATTGTCCGGGGTTAAGACTTCCTCCTGCATACATACATATCGGGTCGGTACAAGTGGCGTAATGAGTGCTGTGAGCCTCCGTGATAAGGAAGCTGGTAACATTAATCTTCTTCACAGTTGGTTCCGAGATGTAATGCACAGATTATCCACGCGAGTCCGTTTTTATCAGCTTTGGTCCGGGAAATGGAACGATTTCTTCGATTAGGTTCAGCTTCAGGGGTGTAATGCAATACAGTGAGCGGAATTAATTCCTTTCCACACGCCAGCCCAACACAACTGCGCCAAACAAGTTTCTTATGCTTTACAGGACACTTCGTTTTAAGAAGAAATCGTATTCGTATTCGTATTCGTATTCGTATATTAATACAATACGGGTTTTTACTTCATCGAATACTAACTCTTCTCCGTTCTTATAACTAGCAAATGTTTCTTTAATTAAATCAAAGGTTTTTATATACATTTCTAAAATTTTTTGTTGATTTGAATTTTCAGATTAGTTCATTGATTTAGTAATCAGATAGACAGGCTTGAAAATGACGACACGTTATTCAATTACAAAAACATTAAAACAAGCTTTAACACCGATCCAGACATTGTTTGGATATAAAATCGTTGGTGTGTAGCAAAACATAGCCTGAATAATTATTTTTATATCGTTTACTTCCATTCAAACTCACATTTTAAGCAATTGAAATACTTGAATATCGATTTTCCAGAACAAACTTTGTCCGAGAAAACAGATGTGTTAAAAACGTTTTAGGGCTGATCGGAAAATTTTAAAAAGCAAATAATCACACGATCTTCGCACGTGAAAACATTTTCCTTGACTCAAATGCATTGAATGGAAATTAAAATTGGATCAAATCACAGTGAGGTACCAATAACCTGTGTTCGTGAAATTCCACAATTTAAACCGATTACAATAAACGTCAAGGCGATGAACAATGGCAGCATTACAGGCCGTTAGCAAGATGTTTCCGAGGCGGTAAACTGGCGTGTCGTGTTTCTAAATTAAAATGATATCACATCGCACTGCCTCGCTCCAAAGAGTGCAAGAGCGACCACAGACCAACCCGGTATCAATAACGATGATGGCTCAAGATGGCCGTTATCGGGATGCTTTAATTTCGAGCCTAATGGGCAACCGAGCACAATGGCACCTATCGTGACCTCTGCGGGAAATTGCAATAAAGAAGAAAAAAAAACCCTTCGTAATAGGCAATGATCTAGATTGAACCGTCGTGGAGCCGGACAATGTGCAGGAAAGAAAAGAAGTCAAGACGGCCCCAAAGCGGGGCGATGGTGATGATGGTCCGCCTTCCCGACGGGCGTGTGTGCACGAACCCCTTAATCCCACCTCGCAGCAGCAGCTCGCCAAAACTTACCGTTAGGTGTTGGAACAGCCACGCCCGCAGAATGTTCGTGGCCACCTTCGGGAAGATCCCCCGCTTCTTTTGGTTTTTCTTGCCGCTCGTGTCGTCGTCCTCCTCGCCGGTGCCCTCGCCGCTGCCGATGCTGGTATTGCTGGCATCACCTGCGGGGTAAAAAGAGAGTGAAAAAGTGTATGTAAGTAAAGAAAAAAGGTTAAATAGACGTCAAGTAGTAAAGAAAATGTAAACGGGGGGAGGTAAGATAAGCTTGGGGGAGGAAGTTAAGCAGGTTCAGGGATGGGAGAAAAAATGCTCAAATCATTGTTAAAAGTGAATGAAACTGTTTTATTTTATAGCTCCGTCCGAAGCCAAACCGCCCTCCCCAGCAACGTTGGCCTTGCCGTGTGGAAAATCTGTGGAAAATCGACCACCGAAACCGGCAGTGAGTGTTTAGCATCCCTCCCATCCCATGGGAATCGGGGGAATCGTTTAGTGTAAGCGAACGGTACGCGAATAAAATGAAAAATAAAACGAGACAATAAAATAAAAATATAAAAAAGTCCACCAGGGGAAACGGAAGCCAGTCTGCACGGTCACGGGAACGGTTAGCAGTTTCCCGAGTAGTGATATAAAGATTATGAACTATGAAACTTATGCTCGGGCTGTGGTACGCCCCTTGAGTTCCGCGCACGTCGATCGTCGGATGGGAAACGATTTTTTAATACGCATCACCATTTTATGGTGAGAATATTTGACTGTCGTCTCTCCTCGGCATGTTAGTAGGAAGAGTTCGAAGAAAAAGGAAAACCGGGCAGCGCCAGAAGGCTCCCGCCAGATCGAATTGCTTCAGATGGTTTCACACTTGGCGAACACGTTGCACAAGAGTGTCGAGACTTCCAGGAGTCGAGCGAAAGAAGACAACAACTTAACCCCGGATCCAACACATCACAGTTCCGATGGGAATACAGATGTGTGATGTGACCATATTTGTGCCGAAAGCTGTTAAAAGGGTGGTTTGGGGTTGCAGGGTGTTTTTTTCTTATTAATTTCATTTTCGATTCCTTGTTTTGTTTCATTTGAGTTTATTTTAGGCGATGACTTTAAAAGCGCAGCATCACCATTAGTCGGGCTAGGACTCCCACTCGCGGCGATCCTCGGTTTTTCGAAAAAGTGTTTCGTTTCGCAAGGTTTTCTTCTCTTCTTGTTCGCCGTGGTTTCTTCTCTGTTTAACGTTCCGTTCAATCGCGAGAAAAAAGGAACGCGGCGTTATCGGTCATGGGAAAGGGGCTAATGGGAAACTGATCGGTGGGAACCACCATTTCCAAGTGTGGAAAGTATTGGAAACGAGTAGTAGTGGTAGTAGTTCGGAGTATTTAGCAAACGGTGAATCGAAAGGCCATATTTCCAACGTGCTCGTCTGTGTCCAAATTGGGTGCCAAAATACAGTCAGTCGCTCTCCAAAAAAAAGTGGAGGTTCCTTGTATTTCGTCCACCGTACCCTCCGGGACTCTGCCCCACCGTTCAACCGCGCGGCCGGATGGTGTTATTAATGTGACGTTTGCTTTTGATAAGCGGGAAGGTGAACGAAAGGAACCGAACGTGGTCGATCGAATTTCAAGTGCAGTTCGTTCTTCGCCGGTCCGTCGCCGACCATATGCCGCCATATGCGGTTCGATTTGTAAATGCGCCCGGACACAAATCAGCTTAAATTTATCTTTTTAAATTTATTCCTGGCCGTGGGGAGAAGAATTAGTTGCACGCATTCGATGCTCGAGTCCTGCCTGCCCATTGCTTGCGCCGATGCGCTGTAATGCTCATCGATTCCCGTTCATTCCCTCCTGCCAGAACAGAAAACGAAGGAACCCATCATCGTGCCGAATGTGTCGATTGCATTTCGATTCGGAATTGGACCCTCGGGGGAGGGTAGGGACGGTTCGGTGGGACGATTAGATTATGCCACGCAAACCTCGGTTAAAAACGACCCACGGCAGGACGGACATATTTTTGATTGGATGAAATATGCAAATAGGCGCCAAATCAAAATGAAAATACAAACCGTTGGTCCGCCGTTCGAGTCCAATTTGATATTATTTTCCCTAAAAACTCAAACCACAACGGGGCGTCGCAAGGAGCGATAGGGGGGAAAAAAATAAGGAAACAAGGAATCTAATTCTCTAATTCGCTGTAAAAGGTTCGGTCGGGGCGCGCGCGAAGATCGATCGGTGGGCTTTAGGCTTTTGTGATTTTTGTTCGAAGCCCAAACCAGCCCGGCTGAAGCGGGGTTTTTCTTTCGTTTTTAATTTCTGACGGCCACATCACACCCCCTCTCCCACCACACGGGGTTCGAGAAGCAAATGAGGTGAGCATACACACACCCCGCCAGTATCGCCGCTTATTATTCGGTCCTGTTTTCTTGTTTCTCGGTGTAGTTCGTTTTTTTTCAATTTAAAAATTCTCCTTCTTTGTTAAATTCGATGAGGTTGAAGTAACAAAACATTTTGTGGAAGGCAGGCGTACGGGGCGAAAATGAAAAAAAAACGCTTAATAAAGAAGGAAGCCTATGTTAAGAACCTGACTGAATTTAGGCGCAGCATTATGCTTCGCTCATCTCATCGCCAAGGAGCGCAAGATAGACCGGATCCCGGTCGCTTCACTCCATGACCACCACCACTACCACCCTACCCTACCCGGTCGGTTCGCCACGGTTCGTTTCATTTATTCAAATTTAAATGCGATTCAATCATCTCATCACGGGTCCGTGCGGTCACGGTTGGGTGCTTTTTTGATTTCTCATCCTATTTTTGTGAATTGTTTCGTCAAAAAACTGCCCGTCGGTGTGTGTCTGTTTTTAGCTGGCATATTTTTTTCTTCCTCCTTCTACTCCTCCTCCCCATCCGCCTCCCCCTTGTTATTCCTTTTCCAAGCACTCCGAAGAAGCCGTCCCGTGGGTAGCCCGTTTTTTCGACGCTTCGTTCGTTCAGCTCGTTCGTTCGATCTCGTCTTTTTCTACATCTTTGGGCGGCTAAGACCGGCACGCGGTTTTCGGTTTTTCGTCTCACGGTTTCAACCGCCACCGTGGACCCGACCTCGGGTGTTCTTGCGGTTGGCATCGGCGCGCACCTACACGTTTGACGGAGTGTCTCCCAGAGCGAAGCCCGGTGGACCCGGTTTTGGGATTTTTTTCGAAGGTGGAAAGGCCATCGGGGACCCCTGAGAAGGATCGCGGGATCC
>KE525025.1:103286-118159 GCA_000441895.2 Anopheles sinensis
CCGTTCCATCTGCAGAAAAACTTTGGATTAACTATTAAACCCACGTTGGGGGCACACGTTGGACTTTTGTTTCGGTAGTTTATTTCGCTTTCTGTAGCTGGTTTTTTTCTCATACTTCTTTTTCTTCCAAACGAGAGTTTAGAGACTCGCCAGACCTCGGGGTTACATGCACCCCGAGAAAACACCTTTCCGATGGCATCATTTTCGTTCGTTCGGACGGGGTTACGGACCGAAAACCATTCATTTTCAAACATTACGACTCCATTGGACGGCGATTTGCCAGGAGAAAAATCCTTTTTCTTGCGTGTTTTGCAAGCGGAGAATAATAAGAGGACGATTTTTGTGGTGGTTTATGTGTGTGTGTGTGAATGTCTTTTCTCGTTTCTCTTGCCCTGGGGGTGAATTCTTGTCTGTCCCGGGGTTGTAAGGGATCTTCCGACGATCGGTACGCACACCTGGGCTCTCGGCACAGACACAAGTGGACCTGCATATTAGATTGAGGAATTTACACATCCCGGCAAACTCCAACGCAACCATCGGGGGTTGTGGATCCCGAGTGGAAAACGGCATCCCAAGACCCCTTTTTTTGCCATACTGAGCTAGGATCCTCGGCAAAAAACCGACGAAGCCATTCGCCTCGGAACGGTACGGTGACCGAAATTTGTTGGCATATAAACTATGTGATAATGGCCAGGGGTTTTGGTTCAGGTTCTAATGCCCGGATTGGACCGGCACACATACACACACACACAGTAACAGGCTCGCCGGACACAGTTGTGGATTTTCCGGACGGATTTTCTTCTCAATTTTGCACCGTCGTCTCAATCTTTCGGGCTGCGACAAAAGTTCATTACTGTGAAATGGCCGCTACGAACCGGGCCTTTGCGGTAAGGATTCGTATCCCCGACATTTGTAACTTGTGGGTGTGCGGGAAAACCCTAAAAGCCAACGAAATGTCTCAAGAATGCTCTTATTTTCTGCCTTTTATTTTCATCAGCGATTTTTTTGGATACATATTTCACAATCAGTCCCGATTCCAACGGAAAGCGCCTCTAACGAGAGGGCCTTCGACACTCGGTGCAGTACTTTAACAACTTCCATAACATCCTCGTCGACATTCCTTGGGTTGAGAAAAAAAAACAGAGGGAAAACACACCCGCGCCCGCTTGAAAACTTCTCTACCGATCGACCAAGAAAACGCCGAGCGAGTCGACCAACATCGGGGCACCGTGTAAAGCAATAATAATTTTCGTACCGTGTAAAATTCCGTAATTAATTCGGATGACAAGTGACGTTGAATGGTACGCGTGTTGGGACCCACGGGGGCCTTACGGGGGAAGGTTTGCTTGGCCGGGATGGGGATTCTGCAGTCACTTAAATTAATATTGACACCGAGCGAAAAGTCGACGAGTGTTTGCGGGCCCATCTTCTTCCGTCTTCGTTCCATCGCGATCGCATTATATCGCCAATATGTGTCGTGGCACGATACGCCCGACATTAATGTTGCCGGCGGGGACAGGGACGGGGAAGGGGTTTGCGCGGGCCGGGGGACCCGAGAGCGCGCACAAAAGCGTGGCATGGAACATGGTCCACCCTAAAAATAGCTGCACCGTGGTTGCATCGCGCTTGTATCGCGTTGGAAACGAAGAAAACGCAAAGTCGAGGAAAAGATGCAGTGAAAAATTAACAATCTACCGGCGCTGGACGGTAAGGAAACGTAGAACCAGAGGGGTGTGCGGGTGCGCGGGCAAAAGGCGCAATCATTTAAACATAATGAAAACGAAAAACCGCCCTGGCGCGCGCGCGCGAGAAGAAAAGGAAAGAAGGAATGGACTAAACCACGTGAGAAACCGTGTTCGAGTGTTATCCATATTTGCATTGGCGGTATTAATTGTCGTTCTGTAATTTCCAGCGTCCAACGACGACGACGACCGGGACGACGGGTGACACAAGCGCGCGCGTGATGTCGCCCGGAGGGCCGCTGTTTACATCGCTTGATCGAAATGTTTCGGCCTACGCGCGAACATCGTGGCGATCGCGATGTTGCGGGCCGCGAAGGGGGCGTAAGAATTTGTTTCCGGTCGCCCCAATGGAAAGTGAGCGCCCCATTGGTAACGAGGGGCCGTTTACAACAACATTTTTGCTTGTGCACATGTGTCAGCTTGCGCTGTCCAGCCTCCGAAGACTTTGGAAGAAAGCACGAACGGGAACCAAAAACAATTCTCCGTCGGAATTTTGTGTTTATCGTGAGGATTATTTCTCGGTTTGTTTCCCGGGTTTTTTACAAGTCATACCTTTCTAAAATAAAAGAACAAAATCGAAATGGCACACGGGGGAAAAATAATTCTTCCTTCTTCCCTCCCCTTCCCAACACGTCCAGGAGAGTTCCCGGGGCGCGGGCGTGTCGCAAAGTCGTCAATTAATTCAACTGTGACGGTGTTAATGGAATGGATTGTAATGTTTTGCTGTGTTTTTGGTGCAGACGACTAAGAAAAAAGCAACTAAACACTGAAATCCAGTTACCCAAATCGGGCAACCATTCGTCGGGTCGTACCAACGTACCCACAAGTGGCCCGTTACCGTGGGCATCGGAAATGGTTCCCCAGTGTGTCCTTTTTCTCTCTCCGCAATGCAATCTCCGCGTGTTCGGTTTTTATTTCTTTTTGGTTGTTTTTCGGTTTGGGGCTCAAATCAAATCCTGTGTTGTAGGCCTTTCCCCCGATTTTTTGTAAAGCAGGACAATCCTTAAGTGTATTGAAAATTACTTTATGTGTCCTTAGCCTTCTTCTTTTGCTACTCCATCTTTTTTGGCGACCATTTGGCGGAACTGTCATTACATTAAGGGACGTTACGGGGCTCGGTTTTTTGGCGCTTTGCTTCCACGGTATCGATATTTGGGCGATTGTCGCCGCAGGGGACCTCCGAAGCGGGTTCATTATTTCATCAAATAAATAAAAAGGTGTAGAAATCAATTGAAACGTATCATCATTATCAAGCGCAGTTTCAGCGGGGTGGTTGGAAAACATCCGGTTCTTCCATAGCGAGGGTTTAGGAGGGTGAAGTCATGAAAAGCGAAACCCGGGCGCCGGTATTTGTGTGCCTTTTCAATGGTCCATTGTCTTCGTACTTATCTTAGGCCGGGAGATAGAGGAATGTAGAGCTGTTTTTAGACATGCTTCCTAAAGCGCATATTTGCTATCGCGTGTAAAGGTGTCTTTTCATCTCGGAATGGCAGCGCACTGTCGCGCCAAAGACTTTATCTCTCGTCCGAGATCTGGAGCGGGTTTGAAAAACCATCATAAGAAGAAGTTAAAGTTGTCACCGGGCAGAAAAAAAAACAGCATGTATAAATAACGCAACCTAACCAACGGCGACGATCTCTGGCGTTCTCCGGTGGACAAGTGGCGACAGCTCGAATCGACAGAATCGATCAATATGAATCCCAAGACTGGCGCGTATCTTTGCCGAGCATCGGTTTTTGATGGGCGTCCGCGTTTGGACGGCGCTAATTAGCATCGCTGGAAACCTGATGCCTGATTTATGGGAGGCATTTATGGGAGGAATATTAGGGGATTACCGATGTTTCAGGTCGCGACAAATCGAAACGGTGCCATTAAATGCCCCCTCCGGGCGGCCATTATGGTATTATGGTGGATAGTGGAAGTGGTCAAAAGTTAAAGCTCCAATAATGACGTGAGCAGCAGCAGAAAAGGCGAGCATATCGAATATCTTCCGCGACCGACCAGGGGACATCATTTTTTCCATTCCTTTTCTCTGCGTGTCCTCCTGTTACCTTTCTTCGTTTCGCCCCACGCCGCGTGGTCAATCACAGACGCAAAACGGTAATAACGGCTGATGGCGATTGCGCAAAAAGGATTTAGCGTAACGAAATTTACTGCCAATTGCTTTTCGATCCTTGCAACGCAAACGGTAAAAAGGTAAAAGGATCCACCCCGTTGCTGGCCCGGAGAGAAAGCGAACAAGGGAAAGCGCTTGCGGAACGGAAAATATGAACCTGCAATCATAGGACCAGAAGAATGGGAAATGATGATTTAAAAACCAATTTTCTGCACCCTCTCTCTGGCCGGGGCTCCGTCCGTTTGGAGATGCTGGAGAAAAGCACGGTCCGGATGAAACCAGGCGTCCTTTTTCCTTCGCGTCGGTAAAGAAATCGAGTTTTTCAAAAGGCAGAGGGGGTCGCGATTGAGACGATAAAAGCAAAGGAAACATAAACACACACACACATGCGCAGGGTACAGAGGTTTAGAAAGTGCCGGAATGTGCCCACGGTCCGGATGGTCGAGAAATGTTATTACAGATTATACGGATGAGATTTTCCTCTGCTCGACCATAATGCCTTACGCAAACGCAAATTCCCCGAAAATGATCTGTGCATGGGGTGATAGTGACGAGGTTCGCATGGTAAAGGAGCAGGGGAGGTAGGGGAGGAGGTTCCAACAATAGGAAAAATGGTCCCCGTCCCATCCTCCATCGTTTGCGCGTCGCTTGAACTGGCGAAATGGCACCAAATGGTCAACTTGTTTGAAGCACACTTCGTCCCATTGAAAGGCAACACATTTTCCCAACCAACCGAGGAAAACAAACTTCGCCGACCGGTGACTGCTGGTTGATGACGGTCTGTTCAAGCTCTTGCTGTACCGCTATGTGTCCTTTTAGTCTCGTGTCGGCATAATTTTTGCGCAAGAACAAAGCTACCTCGGGCGAAGGTTGCGTGTCCTTCGTACGTTTCTCCTTCGAGAGCGGCCGGAACGGAAAAACCTCCGGCCCCGGAAGGTGAGCTTCCCGCTTAAATCATAGCTCCAGGTGGCGCACGCAAAGCGCAAAGCGTAAAAAGCAGGAAAAAAGGCATCGTCCCATGCCGATGCAAAATGTGTAACGAAACATGTCCGATCCGATAACGAAGGCAACCACGGGGCCAGACTGGACATCGCACAAAAGCACACGGGAAAATTAAAGGAAAACACCGCTGGGGTGGGCCATCCTGTCGTTCGGGGTCAGTCGTTGTAATGAGGACCTCCTCCCGGTTGTCCATCGTGCCGAACAATTGCAGGGACGGCACAGCAAACACAGGCGACGCTTACGGAACGCTTGAGGTTCCGTTAAGGTCCGAACCGTATCGTAAAGGGGCTTTTGCTTGGTGAGCCCCCTGCGGCGTGCGAGTCACTTCAGAAAACCCCCTCGGCAGGTCTGACATCTCCGAGTCCGGGAAAGAAGAAAGCCGTACGGTCTTTCGGATCGAAACCCATCGATCGCTCGGGATGGACGCGAAGTCCTCTGATGTCTGGCCGCCTCCTCTTCCAGGTCCAGGACAGATTCACTCAAAAGCCAATGCCTACCGGTCCGATAAGGTCGATTCGAGCGGCCGAATCGAAATAGGAAAGGCGACCGTCGGTTGGTTGACAGACGCACACACGCAGAGAAACGCTTTACCCGAAGAATGGGTCCTCCGGCTCGGTCCAGGGGGTTGCAGCAAGATGGATGAGGATAATCCGCTGAAGTCAACCTTTCCACCGAGTCGGGAAGGCAGCCTTCTTCTTCCCGACTCTTGAAAGTTGGCCTTCCCTTTTCCTGGTGTGTATGTGTGTATCTTGTGGTCAATTGTGATACGGTTCGATCGGTCGATGGCACAAAAGGTCGCGCGGAGAAAGCAACCGTGGGACTTGTGGTACGATCTTGAAACGATCTTCCAACGTGTCAGTTTCTTTTTTCCAAACTCTACTCCGGTTTCGATCGGAATCCACATCCCGGGACATAGACGGTTGCAGCACCGACAACGCCGGCAGGGTGCCACATCTGAGCTCATTTCGTCACATTTGAAGCCCTCCCGCTCTTCGGGGAGTTCAGCCGATTATGGATGGTTCCGAAAAGCCGAAAGTGGATCGGCCCGTCTTGGTGGTTGCGTAAAACAAAGCTTTAGCCATATTTAGCCATAGCTCTAGAACGCATACGGTGTAGATTACGATCGCGTCGTTTTGCATACCCTGCAAGACGAGACCTGAACGGCTCTTGCCATAAAGAGGTTGCTTTAGGTTGCTCCGGATTTGATGCGGATCGCTGCTGAGAGGCCACGCAAAAGTTTGGCGCGAGAAGCCGGTCTTGTTTTGTCTTTTTACAGCTGTTGCCACCTATCTTGGGCTCTAACCCACCCATGATATGACTTTGTCTCTAAATCATAAGCTTTTGTCTCGTGTTCACATAGGTTTGTCTCTTGATTTAAATGTTGTCCTTGTTTAAAATTTGGTAATTGAGAATGAATGAATATGAATATTGTTATTTGTACTAAAAACAATTTTTTAAAGCTTCCTCTAAACAGGAAATCAAGAAAAATTATAAATAAATTAAGTTACTTGAATCGCTTCTGTATGCATCGGTGTAGACCAAATGACTTGAATAACAAAATTAAAGTTTGGACTGGTAGACATTTGAAAAATATACGTCACCGATTGTAACAAACAAAACAAGTGACGTTTAGAAGCAATAAAAATAATGTTTATATTTCCGAATCCACCAATTCTGTGCGGATATTGAAGTGTGCAAACAAAACTGCACTCGGAAAATTTGTAAAAATTAATAGTTATAGGCACAACATAGTTTTATTGCCTTAAATCATGAATGTTCAACGTTGTGATTGTGTAATTATCAACGAAAACCTCAATTACCCTTTATATTTTAGAGACAGAAGCTGATGAATTATTTCAAAACATGGTACCTTAGAGACAACACCACTTGCATTCGAGCAGAAATTGAGTGACAACGGCTGTATTGCTGCTGATCTGTCGTACCACAAATGGATTACCTCAAAATATGACCAAAAAGACTAAACATTTTGCCTTTGAAATGCCATTAAAAGACACACCGATATGGCTTTAATCCCCCGCTTTATATCCTACAATCAATTAAGGCCAAAGTCTCCGAGGAGCCTCTCGAGCTGCACCTCCACCACTTCGGATGCTTCTCTTGCCTCCAAAATCGCCTTCTCAACGTTTTTCGTACTCCCTGCAGCTAGCGATTCCGATGGACCGTAGTCGTTGTCGTCGTCCAAGGTGTATCTTGTCACTCCACCAGTGACCCGTCGATAGACCGAGGAACCACGACGACGTGTCTAAAGGTAAACAAACCGCGCTCGGTTAACGAAGCGCCCGAAAGCGTTGGAACAGAACCGAGGCAGAACGGGCAGCGGGCGAACGCAAAAAAAAGAAGGAAAATGAAAGTAACGAAATGCAAAATTAATCTATATGCTAATTATAATTTGCTACACAAGCACACACTGCGGTCATCCGTACCATTTCGTTTCGTTCGTGGGGTAGTCCATACACACCAGTCGGGGCCGCGTTGGTCATAACAATAACGACTCAGCACTCGGACTCCTTGGTGAGGAAGAGAAAGAAGAGCCGCAGAGGGCGAGGAAAGTCTCCTTTGGCGGAGTGCAATTCGTTTGGTGCATGGTTTCGTTTGATGGCTTACAAAAGGATGGCCCGAGAGTCAGCGGGGGGACTGCAACAAAATACCTGGGGGCCCCCAAAAGGGGCGGGAACAGAGGGAAGGGTGCGCCAAACGGGCCGAGGAAGCGATCGCGAAGACCAAGAAATGCACATCGCATTTTAATTTGGCATTATCTGTATCATATTCGCCTCGCGAAACGATTTTGTTTTAAATGTCTTCAAAATGTACACCGCCGTGTTGTGGCTTTGTGTATCTTTATGTGTTTGTGTGTGTGTGTGATTTTTTGCCTTGGTTTCTTGTTTCCCTTTACTTCGAGCACCCGTTTCCTCCCCTGAGGAAGATCTCACCCCCGGGGGTGTGCCACCGAGTTTTGCATTTCATTTGTCTTTCTTCAACCCTTCAAGTGGGGAATGGAGAAGGGCTCCACCGGTACGCAAATGGAGGCTCGTTTACTCCTCCTTTGAATTCATAATTATCCACGGTATGATGAGGTATGCGAGCGCGCTCCGAGGAAGAAAAAACGAGTGCACGAAACGCGGACAAAAGTCAATGCAACGCCAATGCCAAACGCATAAGTCAATCAGGCTCGGTCCATTTGGAGCCCTTGCCGTGCCCAGGTGTCCTCGCACTCACACACACACACACACACGCCCCAGTGCCTGGTGTCGAATAATGCTCCACGGCGTGTCATTTGAGTGAGCTTTTCGGTTTTGGCGTTCTTCATCGTTCCGTGCGGTGCATCGAGAAATTCAATTCCCAATTCCGCCCGCGGGCTCGCATTCCGTCATTATTCGTTCGATGCGTTCCCTCCCGTCCCCGTCCCACCCCCCTCATGCGAAATGGATGTTGCTGATGGTGTGCCACCAGAACGAAACTACATTAAAAAAACACATTTCGACGCCATTACCGCAAATGGAACTGAAATAAAGTAGGTGCGCGGGGTCCAAACCCTGGAGGGGTTTCGCGTCATAGTGCAAGGTTTTTAGCATACAGATTGGTTTGCAAAAAAAAAAAACAGGAGGAGAAGGCTGAACCAAAGTGCGAGAAGTGCGAAGAACACCAAACAATATGGTTCGGTAAATCGGTGCACTCCGGGGCGGTTTGCGAGTTCCGGTGGTGCATTTTAAGTGCGTCGGGAGCAAACACTGCACGTACATCCAGGCGTAGAAAAAGGAAGAAAAAAAAACGATCAAACCTGGTGGGGAGAAACAAATGAGAGCGCTACGATTCGGACCACAAACTCGATGGAAAACGAAGCCTGCCGGCAACGTGTTTTGCATCGTGTTTTGCAAATGCATGCGGACACGCTTCAGACCTTCGTTTTGTTTTCCGCCGTTCGGCTCGCGAGCTCGTAGGAGGAGGTGCAATTGCACTTGCACCAAACTAGAACTCAATTAAAGTGGCCGATGTGTGTTTGTGTGTGTGTGTGTGGATCGGGGTATTCATTTTTCCTCGTTACCAAAAGCGTGGGTTGAAGGCAGCAAAGTAAAGTCGAGAAAAAAAGGGACCAACACCGAATCGGAGCAAAATCGAGAAGAAAATGGCATGAAAATAAATAAATTCGATCGAAGCCGATTTCTTGAGGTCGGGGGAAGGGAACAAAGAGTGGTGGGGATGATTATTTCCGTGTTTATTTTCCATCCATCCGGGCCGTTTCCGAGTGCCGGGATTGGCGGAGGAGGTGCATCGTCGGTGCATTGTGTTTGGCGGTGCACAATTTTCTTTCGCTCACGATTTTTCGCTTCGATCGCTCGCGCGCCAACGATCGACGCGTTGTCCATTTGGCGATGGCGGGCTCCTCCGTGGTAATAACAATAATAATGGTGCCGTACGAGGCCATTTTCGCGTTCGGGCGAGACGTGCCGTGCCGGTGGAAAAAGAGGGAGACCGACCGATAATCGCGGAACACGCGGAAAAACGTCTCCCAGGTTCGATTACGCTTTTCAATCCCTCGCCCCCACTCCCGCACGTTCGTGACGATCGTTAAGCGCTCGGGCGCTAATAGGTTGCCATTTTGCCAATCGGAGATCGACTGTCTTCGAATGCATAAGCGTGAAAACGGGACCGGGCGAAAAAGGGGAAAGAAGCGAAAAAAAAAAACAAAACCAAACGGAAGGGTGAAGGAGAAAAACGAACGGAAGAACTCTTCTGCATGCTTTCCTCGCCTGATCCGCGGGCAAGCAAGGTGGCCGCGGGGGAGGGGGTGAATCTGTGGACTGCAGCCGGCGGCTATTAAGCCAAATCATAGCCCAGTTAATCGGCTTTGCATCGATAAATTACAGGTTGTTTTATGATTCGTCCGATTCGAAATCGGGAGAAAAACATTTCCATGTAAACCACTCGCCGGTGGGTTGAGGGAAGGGGCCCGCGATGGCGAAGACATGGCAACGGGTGGATAATGAAAAGCATCCTGCTTCCCGCGACCTCTGTCATTTTGGAGTGATTCCTATAATTATAATTTGCCTTACGAAAGGGGTTCCTCCCGGCCGGACCGTGATTCAGCTCGTTGTAGCTCGTGGGCCGATAAATCATTTCTGGTTCTGTGTGGCACCTGTTGCAGCGAACAGTTTAGCAACATTCTTTTGGTTTGCTGTTTAGTTCCTTCCGATTTGCGTGGTTTTTTTTAGCAGGGTGTTGTTTTTATTTGGGTGGAATGCAAGGAGTGCAGTTTGGAGCAACATCGCCGTGAGGTTAGTAATAAGTATAATTACAGCATTGCTATTAAATTACAAAGTATATAAAAGTGGCACTTTGCAAAAGGTGATAAATGATTCCAAAAGAAAATAAAATCATTTGTAGCAAAAGGTCCAGAACCACAGGAATTATAAAATGGATCTACTCATTCTGTCATGGATTTGTGAAGACGAGATATGGCATATTGAAAGCAAAAATGCAAAACTGCCTGTTGAAAAGGTGATCTCTTTGAAACTCTTCAACAATAAAGTAAAAAAAACAAAAAGAGAGCAGGTTTCGTGTCTTTTTTTAATAAATAAATCGGTCAACAGAATTTGAAGCGTGAATCTTTCAGTCGAATATTGCATAGATTTTGTTATACCACAAAACTTTGCGAATCGAAATCGAATAGAAAGAATGCTTTTTACATTTCATTTCAACCTACGCTTTACTAATAAAACATTCAACAATCTGCGCTAATTCCATAATACGCTTATAAACGGTGTCTTTTTTAATACTATGAATATGTTTTTAAAACTGATCGAAATGTGTGCCAGGTATTGAAAAAAGGAATGTTTTCCTTCCTCATTTCAAGCAAAATTTTAATGGGTTTTAAAATGGTGCAGTTGCCACAAACAAAAAACTAAATGTAGGACTTGTAAACTAAAAGATGGTAAACAAACCAACAAATATGGTTCCCTTTCACCGAATCATCGAAAATGGAAACACTAATATGCATGACCGAGTAGTTAACGGCAGGTGCTAAGAGCGTCGGAAAATTCAAACTCGATTCAGCAGCATAATAAATACACAATGAAATGGGCGTAGACGAAAATCAATTTCCAAGATAAGGCAAATGAATGAATTCCTTCTGCCGATTGGCGAGCAGGGAACAAAAACTCCCCGATCGATCCGTGCATGATTTGGTGAACCGATGGAAACGGGCCGCAATGAATGAAGCAATGAGGGTGAAGCAATGAAAAAAAACCTCTACCTTCTCACAAAGAACAATCTCGACCCATGTAAATACACTATCGATAGGTGTAGGGAAAATCGATTAAATTTCCTCCCTGAAAAGCAAGAGAGGAAAAAACATGCAACCCCCGTTCCGAAGAAGATCGATTGGAGTGCAAAGTGGGTGGTAAAGTAAGGAGGTTTTAAAAAAAGGGCTCATACCCATTTCGGCCACACACAGACATTGGGGTGTCGAGTGGTTTTCTTTGCCGTTCTCGGGTAAAATGTTGGTGGAGAAAAAAAAGGAAACCTTGCCCCATTCGTGTGGGATGAATGATTGGCAATTTACGGTACCGTTTTATCGTTGGGCGATTTGGCGCAAAACCGATTTATTTCGACCCAAAATGGCTTTAAAGGCTAGGCTTCAACGCCATCAAGGCTTGGCGGGTGGGTTATCGACGGGGGCAGAGGGAAGTGGCCAGTAAAGAAATCAATCGCGTTCGAATCGCGCTGAGAATGGGGTGAAATTCTGTACGGGCGAAGGAATTCGTATTCTTTGTTGCGAACCCCTTTGGGTGGGAATGGAAACTATAATCACATGCAAACGTAGTGTGAGCGTGAAAAATAGATAAAATAGAAAAAAGAGGGCTCGCGTTAGTATAGGGAGCGAGGATTCGGTTCGGAAAAGTTCAATCTTTTCTCACGTGATTATGATGCATCAAGCAAAAGGAACGGACTTTTAATGCAGTCTCTCACGGGCTTTTTTTACCGCCCCGACCGGGAGAGATCCTGCACGCGTTCTGCCCGGGAGGGTTGGTGTTTTTCATTTCAAAATTTATGACCCACCGATCGGTCGGCCGTTCGTGGCCGTGTGCATAATCATCATTACATTGTTTACGATTGGCTGCTAGCTTGGCTCGGCTAAAATCTAGGTTCCCGGTCGCAAGATTGGCGAACCGCGATCCTTCCCATCGCTGGGCAGCATCCGATCGTGCAGCAGGGTCTCAGCATTTTCCTGGCGCGCGGTGTACGGTTACGGTGCCCGCCGTCAAAGCCATTTTCCGGTCGATCAGATCCTGCCGAGATCGACGACGATGACGACGGCTGGCGCACCGTTTCCATCGATCCGTGATTCGATCGGCTGTCAGATGCACCGAGATCGGCATCGGTGAAACCGCGGAGGAAAGGAGAGGGGAGGCGGGCGCCACGTTGGATGGAAAATAATGCTGATTAATGAAACGAATCATTTGAACAGTCACATTTGTACGTGGCCTCAGGCTCAATTAGAGATCTCGTCGCTCGCAGGCGAAAAGGCGCAGAAAGAAAAGACGAAGAAATGAACTCAACTCGCCAATCCGTTGGCGCCATTGCACCGGAGAGTGCACGCCGGTCTAGGATTTAGGTCCAGCGTGGAGCGGCGAACCTTGGCTGGTTGAAAGTGGTCCAAGTTATCCGGCGCCGATCACGATGGTAGGAGGGTCGGGCGGTCGGGCGGTCGAATCGTTTAGCAAAACCTGTTTCATTTTAATGGTCGAAAATAAATCTTTCCCACCCTGCCGGGAAGGGGCGAGTGGGCGGGCAGGAATGTCTTCATAGCAAAGTGCACCATTGCTACCGACAGTGCAGCTTCTCGCAATTTCGCTACCGTTAATGCCACCGTGGACGGGGACGCCTCGACTCGGGATATTAGGACACTGTACACTCGATATAATCAGTGCCAATCAACTCTTCCCACAAGTTGAGGATTATTATCTCGCAATCGCTCGCTGTGCGCCTTTAAAAGGGTTCACGAAATTGACTTACCCCATTGGCAGGGGATTTTGTGATCTTTTCTATGGGATCGGTTTTCCTTAAAACCGAATCCGAGTGCTTTTTCTTTCCCTTCATTCGGGCATTTTAATGCAATACGCGTTTCCAAATGCCCGTCATTAGCAGGACATTACTATCAAAACATTTAATGAGCGTCCGTGATTTATCCCGCATGCTGGCATATAAACGTTTAAGGCCGAGTTTTTGCTGCTATAATTCGTCCCATGTGGAAGAGCCGACCGCGAGGACGTCAAGTGGTGCTCTTTCATGAGTTTTCATATTTTAAGTTTTACAACTCTTTCATGCCCTCGGCCGGTAGAAACCACCCCCACAAAGGCCACGGGGAACAGTGTGTATTCTCGCAGTGCCGCCGATCCGTTTTAAGTGGCGAGTGGTGAAACAAAGAAGAATGGAAGTGAAGGAAAAAATGAATCATTTTCTTCGGCGCAGCGCATGAATCCTCACCGGGCTATAAAGTCTCAAAAACGTGCCACCGTGATTTATGTATATTGCGTCCAACAACATCGGGGTTTATATTTTTTTTCTCCCCTCTCGGTACGGGCGCGTCTTTATGCGCGACTTATCGTGTGCGGTGGGCGATTGTAATTGGAAAATTTTACAACGAGAAAGAGTTAAAGATGATCGGGAACGACAGCGTTAAAAGAGAATCGAACCACGAAGGAACCAGCAAGGAAACCACCGTAAGGGAGTGGCCACGAGAGACAAGGTTGGAGTTTTGTTTTTGAAATTAGATTTTCCTCGCATTCAAGAAAGGTGTGTGTTTGAGTAGGAAAAGGGCTGGTGACAACATCGGGCAATATTGGTAAAGATAGGTACGATCACTCTGGTAGAACATTGAATCCATTCGGTGGGAGAACGAAAAAAGGAATAATGGAAAAATCCTTTTTTTCCACTCCCTCCACGACGCTGCAGACGACGGAACGGAAATGAATTCTTTCTCTCGTCCGCTCGGTCCTCGGAAGTGTGCGGATTGGAGCGCGACTTGGGAAATCGGTCCGGCCGACGTAACGGAAAGCAAATCGATTCCGAACCAAAAAAATAAAACTAAACGCTAATAAAATACCGAAAGGACTGGAGTGCAAAAAAAAGGAGTTGAAAAAATTTTATGGATTCAAAGATAGGCAAACTGCTGACAAGAATAAATGGAAGGAAGGACATTAAAAGACAAAAACAAAACCGACATCCAGCCAAAACCGTTCGCAAGATGGTCTCCCTTAAATGAATGAAAGGACTCGACGGGAACGGAAGAATCGGCTCGGTTTGCAATTGTCAAAGGCAAAAGCCAACCCTAAATCGGGGAAGGAGGAAGGAGTTGTCGCTAAAGATTGTTGTAGACGAGGGCAAAAATGACAAAAAAAAAACAAAAAGAACGAACAAACGAAACGATTGAAGCACAAGAGCAGCGACGATAAAAAAGAAGATAAAAACAGTCTCATACAAAACCCTTACCATCCCCTCCTTGTATACCCGGTGAATGGTGGATTGAATTGATGAATGAGTTCTTTAGGGAAAAATAAATGTAAGCCAATGACGTAGAATAGGCACAAACCGTACCAAAAAAAGCAAGCAAAACTGGAGCTGAAAACGATTGTGGAAAACAAAACAAAAAACAACCCTTACGCAAAACAAAGAAAACAAAACAACACATAAAACGGGTAAACAAAACCATTGCCGACCGGCGGAAATGCCTGACGAAGGGAAATATCAACGTCGCGAGCAGCGGTGCAACAGGAAGGAGCCGTCCTCGGGCGTCGCGCACGCAGCCATTGCCGCAGCCAACTTTCGATGGGACTTTTCAATTTAACGTTTGCCGCGATCGCCAATTTGAGTCGCGCGCATCATGGGTTTTGTGTTTTTGTTTTCGGTTTTCGTTTTGTCGCGAATCAATTTCTCCAATTTAGGATCACCAAACAGACGCAAAAAACAACCGACTCCACTGTGCACTGTGCGGC
>KE525025.1:118179-128870 GCA_000441895.2 Anopheles sinensis
TGGTGGATTGAATTGATGAATGAGTTCTTTAGGGAAAAATAAACGTAAGCCAATGACGTAGAATAGGCACAAACCGTACCAAAAAAAGCAAGCAAAACTGGAGCTGAAAACGATTGTGGAAAACAAAAAAAAAAACAACCCTTACGCAAAACAAAGAAAAACAAAAACAACACATAAAACGGGTAAAACAAAACCATTGCCGACCGGCGGAAATGCCTGACGAAGGGAAATATCAACGTCGCGAGCAGCGGTGCAACAGGAAGGAGCCGTCCTCGGGCGTCGCGCACGCAGCCATTGCCGCAGCCAACTTTCGATGGGACTTTTCAATTTAACGTTTGCCGCGATCGCCAATTTGAGTCGCGCGCATCATGGGTTTTGTGTTTTTGTTTTCGGTTTTCGTTTTGTCGCGAATCAATTTCTCCAATTTAGGATCACCAAACAGACGCGAAAAAAAACCGACTCCACTGTGCACTGTGCGGCAAGCAATGGAACCTTCCGGCACCGGCATCGCCCGAAACCTAGTCCAAAGGATGCCGCGCTGTAGCGATCCGTCGTCGTCGTCGTTGCTTCAAAGCCCTTCTGCTGCACTCAATGCACTCGCGAGTTGCAGGGGGACGATTGTTCTTGGTCTTGGCGAGGCCGCCGTTTTCGAACCCAGAGTCTTCTGGGCTGATGATTGTATCATTGTGTTCAAGGAGTGTGTGTATGGGAGTCCTGCTCTGAATTCTCTGCGCCTCTTGCGACCCAATCTGTGATGCTTTTATTTTTAACTCCATTCTGTCGGTTTTTATGTGCCATTCACCCACCTGCTACTGCTGTTGCTTCTGCCACCGATGGTGGAGTTGCAGAATTCTTGCCCTCAATTTCAGTTCCCGCCCGCCAGGTACTCCGATCAATTCCACATCCTTCACCCAAATAAGGGCATTGTTTTGCGAGACTCTCCGCTCTTGGATCAAGGGAAGAAAAGTGGCGAAAAGCTAGACTAGTTTCTGGCGGTTTCACAAGAAGGCGGCACAAGAAACAGAAGCGAACCAACATTGAGGCATCCACAACCTGCAAACGTTGATGATGGCCCGGCATCGGTTGACAATCGCAAAGCAAACCTTTTGGGCAGCTATTCTGGGTCGGTTTCCAAAGAACTCATTTGCGATGGGAATCTATAAGCCATCGCCAGTGGATCGCGGACCAGATCATGAATGGGACTGTGGTTGCCCTCTTCCTCCAACTCACCCGGAAGGAAAGGATAATGGAAAAATGGTGCCGCTGGCCAGAGGAACGCCGGTAAAAATGACGCCTTAATGGGATGGAGAGGTTCGGTTCCGCGTTTTGTTTCTATATTGTCAGCTATATTTGCCAAATGATTCGCCTGCCGTTTTGCCTGTTTGTTTCCAGCAGAAAAACACCAACGACAGACACAACCGCTCAACACAAAGCGCACAATCATCAAACAACACAGGCACTCCCGCCACTCTCGTGCCATTTTAGGGATGGCCAAAGGACACACCGGGACTTTCTTACCCTCTCCACACGCGGAAGACAACGCTAGGGCCACGCCCGTGGGCATGGCCGGGTGGTTCTGCCTTTTGTTTGTGTTGTGGAGTATTGTTTCTGTTCGCCGGAATACGGTTTTGTACTTTTCCCGATCCCGGTTTTCCACCCACCCAGGATCCTTGCAGAAAAACTCCAAGGTGTGCACGGTTGCCGTTTGTGGGTTCGGTTTCTTCTTCTTCACGCATTGTTTCGGACTGGGTTTTCCTCCTTTGTGCGGGTGGAATGAAGGGGGGCCCATTACGCCGTCATCGCTCTATTGTGCGCTCGTCGCTCGGAGTGTATGTTACATGAAACCGTGGTTTGGAAAATTTGAATAAATAGATTTGCATCACAAGACGTAAGGCAAACGGTTAAAAAAAGACCAGTTGCGGAAAATGCAAGGAGGGGGTGTTCAGAAACGGGGTGGAAGGACGATCGGTCTGGTCGGCGCTGTTTCTCTCATCTGTCAGTCAGCGTCGGTGGCGAAAATAATCTGCGTGCGTGCGTGTGTTTGTTCTTCCCTCCAATCCCTCCTCCAATGTGACTTTGTCTGGCGGCACAGGATAAAAAAAACAAAACACATCAGAACCAGAGTCAAAACCGTCACAAGAAACGGTCCGGTTCTTGCGAATAAACCAAACGAATGAACTTTTTAATCCAATTCGACACAAACTCGAGGGGCGGCGTAAGTGGTTTTGCTGGTACACAAAACACCGCTCGTTCGCATTAAATGCATTACGATGTTTGTGTTGCCTGTTTGCCCACTTTTATTTTGTTTTTCCACCACAACGGACGGGGGTGGGAGTGATTTTTCCCTCCCTAGGAACATTTGCAGGCGAAACGAACAAAAAAAAAAAACAACAGGCATCGAAATCGGATACCGAACTCGGGCACGGAACGCGCAGAAAAGGTGACAATTGAAGGCTAACGCGATTCGTCCCGCCTGTCGGGAAAACTGTGCGTGCGCGGGTTGGAAAAGTGTGCATAAATTAAAACTGGAACAAAGATCGCACCGGATAGATGTCATGTCGGTACCGCCGACGATGATGATGGACTGGTAAGTATGCAAATTAAGGACTGGTTTTTCATTGTGTCAGAAAATAGGAGAGAAAAGAAGTGAGCAAAAAACTCCAGGGACTAAAACGCCCCGTTCCATTAACCGAGGACATTTTCTCGACATCTCAGCCTTTTGGCTGCTTGGGAGTTTAAGTGTATCGCATTTGGATAAATTCCAAGCAAACCGGACTAGTAGTAGGTCTCCCAAAAGCCGGTAGTCGTTCCCTCGCATCACCCAAATGGCAGCGCAAATGATGTGATTAAACGATTAGAGGTAATAAAATTAGAAAATGTCGCGCCGTGTGGAAAGTGTAAGATTTCACCCATTTTCCAGGGGCGAAATAGGTACATCTTTTCGCCTAATGAGTTTATGGCCCCGCGCGGCTAATGGGACTGGCATGCGGTTCCTCCGAAAGACACTGCGCCGTGTGACAGTTTGGCTGCGTTCGTAAAATTAGATGGCCGCCATAAACAACATTGGCGTGCGATTTCATCGATTTTTTCTTTTGCACTGGGGAGCCAATATCGGTCGACCAATCAATTCGGCGTTTTGGAGTTGTATATTAAAACCCCCGGGTGAACGAAGCTGGCGGCTGTTATTACTTCACTTCACCACGGCTCCAGTCAGCGGGGCCATATACCACCAACATCGCGCGGGAACTTCACACCCCACCGGCATTGGTCCGCGGGACGCATATCGATTCGCCCGATTAATACCTTCAATCCGTGTACCTTCCATGCGGCCGAAATCGTTTTATTGCCCCCATCCCGGATCGGATCGGCGTTGTTGAGCAGCGGTTCAGCTCTCGGGGTTGTAAAACAGAAACACATCCATTGTAAAACACTCACCATCTGCGAAGGAAGAGGGAAACAAGAGAGAAGGTTATAGTGATTAGTGATTGCACAAAGCCAATAGAACGATATCAATAAAAATACATGGTCGGTGGCGATAAGGAAAGTGGGGGAGGTGGGGAAGGGAAGGAAGAAGGCAATATCGTTTATGTTAATCATCATCATCCTCATCATCATCGTCGCCATCGACAGTCGGCGGAGTTGCGATTTAATATGGGAACCGACATAAAGTTTATCTATTCGTTCCACGTTCCGCGGGGGGTCGGCGGGGTATGTGGGTGATTTCCCGGGAGGTTGTAGCGGGTTCCCGAAGTTTACACTGCTCGCAACACAGACTGTCAACCGTCTTGGGGAAACCGGTATGGTGTGGAAAGTTCACACGAAACTTGCTGATATCGATGGGAAAATTAGCATCCTGCTCAAAAGTGGGTTCACCGGTGAATTGATAAGAAATTGGACGGAAAATCAAACACGGTTCCACGGAGAGGAGGGAAATGGAAAAACCAGCAAGCAGCTCTTTCTTATCATATGTTGCACCATTCCGGAACGGGAACGGAGGGAGCCCGTTTTGTCATCAAAAGAAAACCACTATCTACGATCGGCCATCTTTGGCGTACAATAGGAATACGACGCGCCGTTCAACAAAGCGTTGGAAGTCGGGCTCCCCATTACGAGGATCTTCCCTGATGGGCTGATGGCAACGCGGCGATAATGATGATGTGGTTTCAATTTTCCCTTTCCGCTATAAAACCCAACTCACACCCGCTCAGGTCGGTCGGATGGCACCCACCAGAAGTGGGAAGTTATCCTTTGAGGGACACCTCAGCGTATGATCTTGCGATACAAAGGGTAAACCTCTTCGAGATATCCGCTGATGTCTCTTGTCGCCTTCCTCGTTCTGTTCTGGGTTAGTATTTCTTTTTATGACTTCAGAAGACCGCTCTGTTTCTTGGTCGGAGAAGACGTTATCATCCTGGCCACAAAGCCAAAACGGGCGTGCACTACCGATGCAGGTGTTTGTTGGCAGGAGAAGGCATCCCCTGTGTGTGTGTGGGTGTGGGTGGTCGCGGCTGGAACACCACAGCTTCACATCATCGAAAGCGGACGAGCGATTTCGTCATAAAAAAGCTGTAAAAACATTTATGCCCCGAATGTTTACGAGCGCACGATGATTGATAAACTGGACTATTTGGGTTTTGGACTTTGCCCAACAAGTGGCAAGGCAGATGGGAGGCTTAGGTGGTGTTATTGAGCTCGATACTTGCCGCTCCTTGAAGAACAAGCTCTTGTCCGGATGCTGGGCGAAGGATGGGATTTTTACAGCCCGGTAGGAACGGGACAGAAAAGCGAATGGGAAAAGATACATAAAACCGAGCTACGAGAGATGTCTGAGGAAGCCGACGACCAAATTGACGAGGACATGGCCACGGGAACATGACGAAATTAAGGCGCTTGATCGGGACCGGGAGGTTGGTTTTTACGACCCAACCATTACCAAACCACCTCGGACCCGGGAGGTGACATCTGTTGAGCGGGAAAACCGCAACCCGGAGGAACTCGGCAACGGACCGGACCCTTCCCACAGCGATCCGACACGGTGCAGACACACATCGCCGACCCCGACGCAGCCAGAGTTCATTGATAATAAGATAAAAGTATTTAACAGCAGTTACAATGGGACACCGCATCTCCGCACCGCAAACCGCAACGCCGACGGGGGAATGAGGAAAGTCGTAAAAAAGTCTTACTGAATCCTTTTGAGCGATCGGGAACTCCTCTCCGTTTGTAGGTTCCTTTTGTGCGGTTCACCAAAGAGCTTGGGGTGCAAAGTGTGGACGTAAAAACAATTGACACCATTCCGGCGATTATGAGGCTCGCGTTCCACCAGCAGGGACGTTGGGATGAGGCGCTGATGAGTGGCTTTCCGAGACGTGGGTGGACGTCTGTTTCTGTTCCACCTTCCGGGAGTTACAGCGTTCATCCTATTTCTTTTTGACACCCATCATTACGCCAAAGTTGATCGGTTCGAGCGAAGGATCCTTCAACGTCTCGGTGACGAGATGGTGTTCAGACATACCGGACTTCAAAGTCTTTGGACGTCTTATCCAACCGAGAAGGAACGTGACCAGCGCTATTTCGGTTTGCGGGTTTACGTACAACGGTATGATGATCCTCCGCTCCGGTCGATGATTAACAAGATCCATTTAAATGGGAACAATCGTACTCGGCTCCGGAGCGGTACGATAATTTTCGCCGTCCCGAACAATTCCCGATAATTTTAAGGATCGTCCGAACGCTCGAAAAGCCTTTTCAAAACTTTGGGCCGCTTTCTGGAGGCTTCTAATTTTCCATTGTCCTCAGCTGCCTTTGCCTCTCGCGCGGGCTACGAAATCAATTTCCAACCCGCGCCGCTCTATTCATCGGTGAACTATCGAATGGCGGGAGAGAGCTGAAGCATTTCCAGAACCGGGGTTTAAGTTGCGGAGGTCACAAAGTGGGTTGGGAAGCAAACCCATCACGCCAACGGGACGACGAAACACCCTTTCAGCCTTTCTACGCTTTCTTTCCACCCAGGATCGAGTCTTTTGCGAAGACCTTCCCCGATGGAAATGCCCGAGTCCGAGGAGACCACAACATAAAACGGGGGAAAAAAGGCCACGGCACACGGGACCAGCGTCTAGGCATTCGTCTAGGTTCGTCCATGCGGCCTACGGTCGCCCGGGTGTATTCGGTCCGAGGCAAACGAGTGTGAATAATTGCTTTTCAATTATACAAGATCATCAAAACTAATAGCCGTGGCTATTGTCGACGGAGCGATGGAGCGAATGGGCTTCGGCGAGGACCCGCTTCGTTCCATCGGGACCATCATCGGGTCCCGGGTGATGATCTCTCGCCGGCGGATTAAAACGGCCCCGGACGTGGAACTCGATTTTCGGAACCGCACCATCCGAGCCGAGAGGGGCAACTGCGGGCTCTTCACCATCTTTGAGGGCTGGTGCTGATATAAATACAACGACCGCCGCTGGTGAAGTGCCCCGTCAGCCTGGCCATCCAGAAAATGACCCACACGCTCCGATAATTGTAGTCATCTTGGCTTTCATCTGCGTGCCACGGACCGGCGGACAAAACCGCAGCCGGGATGTGTTCGTGGAGCATCATAGACATTCAGTTTTTCTCCTTTTCTTCTCACCCCCATTACGCGTTCCTCGGGGGACTTCACTTTTTCACCTGCGTGAGGTCACACAGGCGCGTTTGATGAGTTCAACCTGTGAAATTGTGTTTTATTCGGGCACCGGAGGAAACCAGGAGGGAAAACAGCGAGTACCAGCGCTTCAAACGATGATTATGATGGTCTGTTTGATTCGCTCTTGAGTGGCGAACGCCACGCATCCGATGCTCCGTTGCGGAAACCGTCCGCTGACCGCAAGTGTCCAAATTATTTCATCGACAACATTAGCACCCTCTTGTGCAAGGGAGGGGGAGAGGAGTAAAATACTATTTAAACACTTCTCGCACGGGAAAAGCTGACGGTTTTATTGGTGGTGATTGTCGACGAGCGTAATAAAAAATACATAAAAGACGGCAGCAGCAAGAAACATGTGTTTCGTCTTTTATAGGTTTTGCATAAGTTCAGCTGAGCTTTGCACAATATTCAGGACACAATGATTTCAGCTCAAATAATGTGTTGTCGGAATCCGGATTTGTCTTGTGGCCTGTATAAAAACGTGTTTCAGAAAGCTGCAAGCAAATAGTTTCGAGAAAAAATTGTTTGCACAGTTTTATTTATTCATTACGGGAAAGATTTGAACAGATTAAGGTATTTGTTAAGAGAATAATTAAGGTAATTTGTTTGAGAAGTTGACACTCGATTTGAAAAACTGCATATAATCAACAAATGAAGACATATCATAAGGATATTTTTTACTATTGGAAATAGAGGAAAGCGTTAAGTAGAAAAATTAACAATAAGACTCTTTTTACTCCATATAATAAAATCTAGCCATATTATATAATTAAATGACCAACTGATTTGATTCCGTTTTTGTTTTTTTTCAAATTTTTGATTTCTATTTTGTTTGCATCCAGACAAAAGGATAAATTTTAGATTTAAAATTTATTTTTTCTTTAATAACTATTTTTGGAAAATTGTTTTAAGCCATTATTAATTATATTTAAATTATATGACAACTGGTAAAACCTAATAGCCCCACAGTAACGGTTGGAAAGAAACCATGGTTAAGCGTTGGTTTATGAATGTTGATGCCTTATATGCATTATTTTTAAGCAAAATAAATTCAACGTTATTTTTTTTCTATTTATATTATTCCAATTTCTTCAAATAACACAAAGGTTTACAATGTACTGCCTCGTGAAAGTGCGAGAAGATACAAACCGGTTGTGTAAATGAGCAAAGTCAAAACATGTAAATATTTTGCCTCATTGAGATGATTCCGTTTTAAGTAGCAAAACAATATGTTTGAACGTATCTCAAGCGAAGCTACATTGTTTTGCCACATCAAGATGTGGTACAATTTAATGCCTTTCTATAAAATAAACTTGATGTGTTTTATAGCGTTGTTTCAAGTGCCCGAGGGGCTTGGCCATGGGCGTGTGTAAGTGTGTGCCATCGAGCGTCTGAATGTTAATTTAAAATTGTCCCCTGCCGGTAATTTGAGCCATCGTCTCGGGTTTGATGTTGCGTTCGGTGAGGGTGTTGGACAACATTGTTGCCCGAGATAATGCTTAAAGCTCCTCGCCGACCGCAGGATACTCCCGCTGCGCCCACAGCCATCAAACTGGGTAATGCGAAAAATCTTCAATCTCGAATCTATGATGCAACACACTTCAATTGCATCGAGCTGCAACGCACTGGAGCTATAAAATGTGTGGATGCGATTTGCGAATCGATGAAAGTGGAAACCAACGGCGTTGGCGTCATAATTCCTCGCCCGTATCATGTGACCCGTCGCCGCCAAGCCAGAGATTCGCGGTAAAAGCAAACAGCATGCGATAAGCATTAGTGGGCAGATTTCCTACATCCTAAAACAAACCGTCCGTTCCACTTCGGAAACTCCTTTCGCCTCACCTAACTTTGCTCTGTTTTCCCGAAAACCTCGACCGGTTTGGAATGTGTGTATCCTCCGCCGAAATGCCTCGGGATGCGACACATTTGCCACGGGTGGTTCGGCGTGTGTGTGTGTATGCATCGGGAACGGGCGCTGCGCCGTTAATTTTCATTTTCACTCCGTTTCACATTCATTGCTCGGGTGCGATGAGATAAAATTATGCAGAAAAATTGTATTTATGGACGGCGCTGCTGCTGATGATGTCGCCACGTCACGCCACAACGCCGTCCTTCCGTCCCGACAGCGGAGGCAGGGGAGAATTCCTGCGCGGGTGACACTCTCTCCTTCATTCACGACTTTTTAATATACCCGGTGAAGGAGCGAATAACCAAACAAAAAAACAAAAACTAACCCAAAAAGGTTTTCCCACCAGCGGCAAGCGGGAGGAAAAATCCGTCCCGAGGCTGGCGGGCTGGTGGGATGTCTCCGAAGAAATGGGCCATTTTTAGCCGACGGGCGCGCGCTTTTCCATCTATATAAAACTCTACCCTGCGCAAGACGAACGGCATTCGTCTTCATCGTCGCTCGTTGAGTGCATCGTGACTAATGCATTTTCATCATGGTCGAGTTGGAGAATCTTGTTGAAAATCCTCTGGAGCGATCGTCGGTCGAGCGCCATCATCCATTCTCGCGCTCGACTGCCTGCGCTCGTCGTTCCGAAAGGAACCCCGGGGCGGAAATATGATGTGACAGTTTGGAATATGGGATTTTCCCAACCCCAGTGTGCAGCATCGGCAGCAGCAGCAGCGTCATTCCGTCGCTGAAAATTTCCATCTTCACCAGCTGGGTTTGCTGCTCTCGAGAACCATCGAAAAGTATCCAACGTGTCGGTTCGGTTCCCGGCGGCTCCAACGGTGGTTTTGTGTAATTGAATTATTCCACAGACTTACTTACGAAGCTGCATGGGGCAAACTTTTACGCCATCTGACAGAAACTGCCCGGGGAGAGAGTCGAAAACCCAAACCCGAGAACCCATTTTTAATCAGATTTAAATTGATTTCCTGGCATGTTCCTTCAGGAACGTTCGGTAAGTCGGCTTTATGCAAAGCGATGCCACGCGGAGTCCAGATCTTTCGTACGATGGATGATGCATTACCATATACTCCCTTGGTTTTGGCCTTGGCGGACGTTTGGGTTTTTGTCTTCAGAACCGACCAGAAAGATCACCGACCGACGGGGTGGACGCAGAAGGTGGTGCACCTCGAATTTAAAGAGCCTCAAATGAATCCCGACCAACACGCCACGTCACGCCGGGTCGCATAATCGTGTGGACATTATTGCACACACAAATGTGTCGAAATTTGTGTTGCATACTAACGTGCGCGATTATGCAGAGGGAGAGAGGGAGAGACCGAGCGGTGAGGAGTAGGGATCGCACGCATCTTTGGCCAACGACCGCGAAAGCCGCCGGGTGACAGTTTGTCGATATATTTATTCACTCCGAGCCGTGTTCCGGCGCCAGGAACCGCCCAGAACGAAAACCTCAGCCGGCCGAGAAGCAGGGAAGCAAAATAAATAAATAAAACCATCATTTGCCATTGTTTCGCTATGATTGATCGTTCGTTGTGCGTGTGCGCGTGAGTGTGTGTGTTTGCTTGTGAGTCCGTTTTCGACCACCAAGTTTTCGAGCAGATTTATTTCATTCGAACACTTTCGCCAGCGGCTTGTCAACGCTGAAGCTGAGCGCGTCCGCTCGCGACGGCCTGTGACGGTTACCGCTGATTTGGATGAAATATGTAGTCTTCGCTCGGGAATGTCGTTTCGTGTCGCATAGAAAATAGAAACATCCTCTCAACCTCGGGGTTGGGGTGGCGTGGCGTTCAATTTATGACATCGTTGCTTCAGAGGGGCCAAATAAAGTACGCAAAAACATGCCATTCCGTGGCACAACAGATGAATTGTCAATAGTTTTCTACAACTTCGAGCAGTAGTGGAAGTAGTAGAAAAGGGAAACGAAAAAACAAACATAAAAATTGGCAAACGATAAAAAGAAGAGCTAAAGCAATAGGAAAGAAGGACGAAACAAACGAACGGTAAACAGAACGGAAAAACCGCATAAACGCTAACGCAAAGCGCAACGCACAGTGTTCATGAGACAGTCGAGTCATGTCCGACTGAATTATAACA
>KE525025.1:142860-162409 GCA_000441895.2 Anopheles sinensis
TTCGCTTCGTCGGTGAGATTGGGGCAGGAGATTGACCGCACGGTCATAATATCGCGTTCCGGCGTATTTTCTCCCGTCGGAGTGGACGTCCTCGTCGCCGGAGTCTCGGACGTCGTTCCGTCTATTATAATTGCTCATTTTTACTTCTTCTCCCCTTCTTCTTCTTGGGCCCGCAGTGGAGGGCCTTGAGTGGTCACCGCTTTGCTATGGGGTGTCTCTTGGTGGTTTGTAAATACTTTTTCTTTTCCCACAACACTCTTTGTTTCTTTTTACTCTTCCCACTTAGGCGGCTGATTCCCAGCTGAAGGTTCATATCGAAGTGGTCACACTAAACCTCCCACATACACACACATACACACATGCACGGCCTGCCGTGGCCAAAAGGATGCGACACACCATCACATTGCGGACGGCGTGCGCACGGGGCTTTGCGTGAAAGTTGAAGGCGTAGTTTTAACAAAACGCAAAGCGAGCCAGAAGACAACCAACGCACGAATGAGGAGACGAACAATAATAACAACAGGAAGAGAGAAGAATAGAAAAATAAAAAAAAAACACCAAGCGAGAAGCAAACAGAGTGAAGAATGAAGTAAAGAGTGTGTGAGAGAGGGAGAGAAATAAAAAACAACAACAACACCCGGGGGTAGGGAGAACAACAAAACTAAAAAGATACGCCGTGTCATGGTCCGCTTCGTGTAAAACCATCACGCATAAATTAGAATCAGCGAGTTGAAGTTTATTCACATAAATTAGTCAAGAGAAAATGGGGCCCCCGTAAGATAGTCCTATTCGCGCACCGGCCCCCATGATGATGATGATGACGATGATGATGACGATGGTTAGGAGGATCAACAAGAAGAAGGAGGTCTTTGTGCACAGGACTGGACTAGTGGGGATGAGACGAAGCGGCGGAGGCTTCGTGCTGACCACGGGGAAAGGGAGCAAAATCCCGCAATTGGACGCGGGAATAATAAGGTTAAGAAGGCCGCGGCGCAGAATGGACAGCCAGTGAATCGGATAAAGAAGTGAAGAATGGAAGTTGCGAAGAAATAAGTTAAAAAAAATGGAATTAACCATGGCTCTCCACCAAACGCACCACGGGAACAACCCAGGGCCAGCGAAGGGGAAAGGATAATGGAGAATCGCGAGGGATGGTGGGGGGCAGGAATCAGACAGACAGAGAGACTGCATCGACAGCGAGGAGGAGCAATGTGCTAAAGGAGCATGTGAAAAGTACGAGAAAAACATAAGAGGAACTCCGATTTCGAACCAAACTGTTGGAACCGAACTGTGTGCAACAAAACAAAAAAGGGAACAAAGTACAACAAACAAAAAAAGTGAGAAAGAGTTTGAAGAAATCATCGAGAAATCGGCAGAAAAAGATGGCAAAAAATGCGAAAAAATTAACGTAAGGAATAAAGATCGAAAGACGGTACCCGTTCGGGAGAAAACAAAAAAAACAAGATGAAGGAAAACCTTAAACCGTATACGCACAAGAGAATTGTTTGATTGAATAGTGAACGAAAACAAAACAAAATAGGAAACAAAAAACAAAACGAATTGAGAAATAAATGAGAAAATGATAACAAGGAAGAAAACGACCGATAAAGAACGAAAAAAAGCGCGAAAAAGTGGAAGAGAACGAATCGGAATCGAATCGGGGAGGGAAAAAATGGCTGAAACGAGTGAACGAGATGATACGTTCAGTGTGCAGAACCATCGTAAGTGAACCATTTTAAGAATACGGAATCGAAAATGAACGAATGAGTGATTGTGAACGATAAGATCGTACGCTAAGTGTACACACACGCCAAGCCAGCTCCAAACGTGTGCTCCCAGGAATGGAGCTTGTCTGTGTGAGTGTGTGTGCGCCTAATTACACTCCATCGTGTACATCGGCATGCGGCGTGTCCTGCCGCTTCGCGCATCGAATGCGATTCAGCCGGTCCGATAAATCGAATGAATGATTAATAAAGCCCGTGGTCTCATTAAATGTCTGCCAACTGCAAAACCCCGTATTTCTTCTTACCCGGCGGTGGTGGTGGTGGTGAAGGTGGATCCAAAGGACCAAAAGTAAAAGGATATGCCGGGTAAGCTTCGAGCCGTAAAGACACGGGTTTCCCACGAGGAGCACAAGTTGGACAACGAGGTTTGAGGTTCCCGGGGAACCTGTATTATATTATGTATAGATCCCTCGCCCTCCCTCGTTACGACAACTGCATTACATAGTATAAGGCTTTAGGTCGGTGGTTCGGGCGTAAGAAGGAAGAAATCGTTGAGGCACATTGTTGTGACCGTTTGCTCCAAGACGCCTGCCTCTCTGCTGGCCAACCAGCGCACAAGGATACGCTGCTGGTCGTCGGGAGTAGGTCGTTGACGTTGTCTCGCGTTGTTGCGAAAGAACCGTGTCGTTCCTCCAGAAAGGATACGTAGCAGGTTGTTGTGTTTCCGCAAAAATCCTTGGCAAAACCTCGGTCCTCAAGAAGGTCTCCGGTCCACTTCCGGTGGCGAAAAAGAGAAGCTCCGGAGCGAACCGAAAGCAGGAGTGAACGTGCGTGACCGGGGAAGATAGAGTATGTGTCCATCATCGGCAGGGCGCATGTGCCGGGGACAGGGAAAGAACAAGAAGAACGTCGTCCAAGTAGTCTCAAGCTCGAACGGTTGCTATTGGCCTCCTCGTACGGCCGCTCGTCAGGAGGCCGTCGGGAACATGCGCACGAACCACCGCATCCGGAGGCAGCCGAGCTCTGGCGAATTCCGCTATGGATATGGATGTGCTTCACCAGCTGCACACACAGGTTTGCCAAGCGCTTGGCCCGAAAGGAATGCTCGGGAGTGTCTTACGCCTCTTTGACGAAGGTGCAGCATGTGCTATATACATTAGAGTTAAGTTCAGGGTGGCTGCGTGCTGGTGGCTGCGCATTTTTGCCTACTGCACGTCTCGTGTCTCGCTCTGGTTGACGTCCCTTCGGAGAACATCTTGCGACCCTTGCGCAAGAAGAAACCCTATCCCTGTAAGCTCGCTACGCCCCGCATCATTGGCGCCCCAAGTCGGAGACGTCCCGCTTTTCCAGCCAACACAAATCCATCGGTGCGCTACTGTATGTGCAAGCCTGCTTCCTTTCCACTCCCCACTACCGCTCCCCTCCCTACTCGCAAAATACACGCTCCGGGGTTGAGGAGTTTGTCCCCGGCCCCGGCTCGGGTTCGGGTGATTTATGTGCGTCTATCTATTTGCCTCTCTTAAAAGCTAGCTCGAAAATGAATCCTTCCCCAGCGCTTCCCCGCCGTACCCGTGCGGCCTTTTTCCAGCGCCAGCAGTATGCAGTGCAATCTCCACCCGCACCACCCCTTTGCCACCATCGTTTGTCCACCCTAGAGCCGCCCGTAATGGCTTTTTCCCGCCTGGAAGGTTTTTCTTTCTCTTTGCCAAGGTCGACATTTAATGTAACAGCAAACTTCCATTCACGCCACCAAAGGCACACCATCATGAAACGGGCGGAGGATTGTGTGGGTGGGTTGGAACCTAGAATGAGGGACAGAATTTTCCTGCCGTTTTCGGTGCGGCGCACGGTTTGGAGTTTCCCGTTCGTACTCCATTTTGGATCACCGTTGTTCGCGACGACGTCCGAAGAGGCCTCGAGCAGACTGGGCATTCATTTCGATAAAAGTGTCCCCGAAGGGAATTTGGCAAACTCTTTGCGCCACTGCCCGGGCGAAGAAAATATATTGCGAAGTTCATCCCAAACGCACGTCGCCGAAATGTTGTACTTCGCCTATCAGGTTAGATCCTCGATTTTGGGACATTTTCGAGTCGTACATCTATCAAATTTAAATCAACCCAACGCTTTTCAACAATTTCTCGTTGCTGCTACGACAATATATTAGATCATTTCTTATTTATTTTCCACCTCTGGTGTACTGGGTTTCCAACACCGTTTATCCCTCGAACATGTCATGTGGCACAACCCGTGTGTGAGAATATTTCTACATCGAAGAGGAGCACACAAGCACACCAGGGGTTCGGCATTCGGCAGGAGGAGGAGGAGGCGGGACCATCCGGCCACCGTCACGGCCTTATCGCGATTGTGCACCAGCACCGCACCACAATCGCTCTGTAACCAAAAATGGCTCATACTCGCGGTAATACTGCTGCCTCTTACCACCGGTAAACATTTATTTTCCTAAGCCCCGTGAATGCGCGCACGAGGGCCAATAGATAAAGTGGGAGCTCTGAGTTAGCCCGAGGAGGCAAGCATGTGGAGGAACTGGCGCTGCTGGTCGTGGTTACAGTTTTTTTTTCTATTTGGTTGTTACAATTCCAAGATTCCAAGTTGATTCCCCCCGCAGCAAGTCATGGGGTTTGAAGTATTTTTCTTCCTGAACTATTTCCCGACATCGCGAGCGCAAGTTCGGTTTTGCTTCAGGTTTTAATGATGTTTGCTGGCAGCAATATATTCCTATTGCTGCTGTTGTTGGTGCTGTCAGTCCGTTCCGTCAGTATGGAGATGTGGCCCCAGGTCGTATCGGAAATGCAAATAGTTGCCCCCGAAATTCGGGTGCACAGTTTGCACGGACGCTACTACGGGAAGATAGGCCCGAGATCTGTGGCTTACTGACGTGGTGGGGAAGGGGAGAGGATGGAAAAAGAAAAGTGATATGAAAAACAATCACACCACAACACAGCAGTCTCAACACAGCCTGCCTGCTGCCTCCACCGCGAAGTACTGAACCCCGGGTGATTGTAAACAAAACTGCTGCTGATATGCTTTATAGAACGTGAAGTCCTGCCAAACAAACGATGTTTTATGGCGCTGTACAGGTGCTGCGTGTGCTCGAGTGAAGCGGAGGAAGTCTGCACGGCAGTCCGAAGCGCTACCGGGACGCCTCCGAGGGGGGGACTACTATTTGTCGCGATCCAATCGCGCCAACCCAAGAACAGTGAGCGCCTTTCATAGGCGCCTCCCGGTGCTGACATATTGGGGTCCCCAAAATCTAACACAGACGGCAGTGGATGTTTGCTGGAGGATTTCTAACTTCCGACTCTACCGAGAAATGAGGCAGAAGATGAGGTAGAAGGCGCTGTAGCAGCAGGAATCCTAGGTTTAAGTGAAATGTTTCAAGTGTGTTTGCGTGGCATTAGGAGCAGATTAGCGTTTCCGATGCTCGGGGCCTGGCAAATGATTACATTTTGTACCGAAATATGTTATTCTATGAATTAAAGGAGTTGCATTAGAACCTGCCACAGTGAGAACTTATCTGATGTACACATTTCCATAAGGTGAACTCAAAACTGAACAATACGCCATATCTTCAAGTAATGGTTCCAGGATTAAGTTTTCTATGTTCCCATTCGATAATCATCGACTCAGCTTACCCGGTCTTAGCGATCGCGATGCGCGTGTTTATCTGTATAGCACTGTCCGATATCGATTTTTAAGCACGGGCACTGATTTGGGGTTATCTTTTGGGTAATTCCCAAAAACCGAATATCTCGGTTTATCGCGCGCCATTGCGTATCACCAATTCCGCGGTCAATGTATCGCCCTCTACAGCCCGGTCGACGTAATCCGGCTCGTTAGTTCTTTCTCCCGAGTACACACACCCTCTCGAGTACACTTCGGACCGCGCGACAATAATTACATTTCCACAGCGCGCTAAACAGTGTGGCCAGATAAGTAATTAGAGAGAAGAAGGCGAAATAAAAAAGCAAAACCCGGCCGGTCCCAGAATTGCTTCTTGCCCGGGCGGAACGTGCTTGAGCATGAAATTGTTCCCGGAATCTCTCGTTCCAAAGGGCTCCTTTGGCGGCCATCTGGAGTAGGCTGCTGGGCGAACGCTGCTCGGGAGGTCCAAAAGGCTTTTCCCTTGGTTTTTTTGCAGACTCATTGGGGAGTAGGGAAAAAAAGCCTCTCGTCTCTCGAGATGGAGATTGTTTTTCTTTTCTTTGGCCGAGTTTTGTCTCGCAAGAGAGTCGTCCATATATCCATACAGGCGGTGGACCAAACCCAGACCATCGGCGCGTCTGGTCCCGGTGCCGGAGTGTCGTTAATCAAACACTTATTGATGGGGTAATTTCGTTCGTTTCGTTTATTTCCATTTTGCCTTCATTGACGCCATTGTCGACCGACGGCTGAATCGGTCGCCTGACGTCGTCGTGGTCGATGGCGTACCCAACGTCGTCACTCTGGTGTTTACACGATGACGCGCTTTGACGTGCCTGGGTCCCATTTCGACAGCCGGTTCCGATGGGTTTATTTTGTTTTTGCCCCGGCACATACATTCTCCGGCCTCTCATAAGTGACCCTCCTAAACACGTCATATTAAGATTACGTTTTGACATAAAGAAGCCAAAATCCAGCCGGCGGTGTTAACTGAGCCATTAGGGCGATTGCGTAAGCTGCGTTACCATGGTTTCCTTCCTGCTGAGGCGTGGGTTGCGGGCAATGATGAGTTGCACGGGCGAAATTGAAGTGCCTTGCGTTTGGGAAGTGCTTTAAAAAAAACCCCGGCGCGTCAAACCGAGGATAGCCCGAGACCGGACAACCGATGCGGCACGTCAACACGACGTCGGCACTTTTGACAGCACTCGCATTCTTTTTGCGCGTTAATTCTTCTCGGTGTTACACCGGACCGGATTATCGCACCGATGGTGCACGGATGTCAATTAGAAGACCTTTCTACATTTTGCTTCGTGCGATTTCGAACCGGAAGGAAGCCCTCAAATCTAGTAGAATTAATAGGGAAAGAGTCTTCACGCAAGAGAATAGCCCCGATATTTGTAGCTTCTCTAAATCGCGGAAATTTTCTATTCGCGGGAACCGGGAAAATTGGTAACGACACATTCTTATACTAATTTGCAAGCCTCCGGAACGGCAGCTTAAAGCTGCAGGGTAGGCTCAAAGCATCATCTACCGTAAAGGCATAAACAGCCGTACCGAACACGAGGTTCCGGTTGTAAGACAGACAGAACAAGCGAAATAAAAACAAAACAAGAAAACAACCCTCCGAACGAGCTGCCTCAACTATAAAACCCACGTGTTTGAGGCGGAACCTCCAAAGTCTGCGGCCAGTGAAAGTGAAAAGGAAAGATGGTTAGCATCTACATCATACAGGAGAGAAGAGAAGCCTACGTGGTGTGCGATCGTATCCTCCATGGCTTAAGGCACTTAAAGACATCCCCCAAGAAATGACCCCAAGAAAGAAGGATTCTCCCGGTGTTCCGTTCCGAGCGGCGTGCAATTCTGTGCTGGCGCGGTCGAAAGGCGGTCGTAAAATAATCACCATAAAAATAATGAAACAAAAACTGGTGGCACTAGTCCACATGCGTCCGCTCGGAGCTGATGAACCTTAGGAGATGAGACACTCTTCAGCGTCTCCGGACGTTCCGTTCCGAGTGGAAAACAAGCAACAACACCTCCACCAAAGGCAAAGGCAAAGAGGGTGATTAAACGAAGCAACCTACGCCGCAGCAGGCGCACACATATTTGCCAAACACTTTGACGTTTGATGACGTTTTCGAAGAATGCATAAAACCAGCGCCTTCCAGGGCGGTTGCACACGAGAAGAAATTAGTAAAAATAACTTCGCATACAAAAGTAATCGCCTCCGCGGAAGGCACATCGGGGTTTGCGTTCAGGCCTCCAAGCCAAAGGCCTAAGGGATGGAGCAGATTGTCTACAGGCCCGGCAGAACAGATTTAAGCCCCGCGGATCACTTTCCGTAATGGAAATCCGCGCACAGAACGGAAGGGACCAGACATCGTTCGGTGTGACTTATGATTTGTAGCATAATTTGACGAGTTCCCGGGATCGCTGTTCGGGTGAAGTTATGGACCAATGTACCCGGGACGGATTTAGCTGCCTTTGCCGCCATAATCCGGGAGCTTCTTTTTATTTTCGTTCGACACCGAGCAGTTGGGAGAGATGAGTCAGGAGTTAAGCCCTCAACCGGGACCAACCGAAACCGCTCGAAAATGATGCAAAAATTTATGAGATTTTGCTCTCCTCCAGTGAGGCGCATTTTTTCCCTCCATCTCCCACAACCAACTCGGGTTGCATGATGCATTCTCGATTTTATCACCGAAACCGACCGCTGTTAAATAATGCCTCGACGGAGTGTGGTTTTTTCGGTCGTTGGGATCGTTTTCCGGCTCGTTAGCGCGTTTTGGTAACCAAACGTAGGCAACGATGTGCCAAAAAGTGCTACATTTCTAACGATTCCCGGAAAACTATTGCCAGCGCCATCGCGCAGACTAGGTGGCATTTGAGGGACTCATTTAGGGACTGCGGGTGAACTGCTGCAGAAAATGTTGCAACAAATAGATTACATTGGTGTATTTGCCTGCCTAGCACTATGGCATGATGGAGAAGGGATTTTGGCCCAAAATAAACTGGAGAACTCGGGAAAAGTACCAACGTCATGCTGCCAACAGTTTCCTCAACCACAAATGTACATCTTTTTCCCAAAAAGCAAAAGAGCTTTAGTGTTTCAAGGAAAGCATTAACCGAAGAGTGTCAGAAACCCTCGCCGGAGGCCATTACATTAACGCACGGCCAGGACAAACCCTCGGTGGACCACTTTCCACAGTTTCTGGTGGGCGGAGACGGAAAGTGATACCGGCTAAGTGATGAATTGATCAAAAATTCACTTTCGCAAATACCATTTGCCAGCCGGGCGGCGCTCGTTCCTTCTTTTCCGGGCTTTTCCGAGCTCCCCACCAGCCTCGTGATCGGCGGAAAACACATTACCAGTCCTTTCCTAATTAAACCATCGTCCTAATGACATTCTCGCTTCGGTTCGGGCCCGCCTCGCTCTGCTGGCAACTCCGTGCCGTGGCCACATTGTTACGAGATTGCCGCCAAGGGAGCCACCGAGCCGCCGAGATGAGCATGCATGTGTTCCCTTCGGTGGCCACTCGTATGTGTTTCCGTGTGCTTGTGTGTGTCACCCATGTGAGAGATATGTGAGCGTCGGAATCGAAGAAGGAATCGTCATGAATAATGCATGCGAAGCGCCGACTACTACAGGGCTCCGCGCGCCATCCTATCGGGCGCAGACAATCGTGCTGAATCGGTACAATTTGTTGGCGCGGGGATCCAATTTATTGAACTGCTCAATCTTTCCACTTTCGTCGGCATCGGGGAACCGGGTCGCAGTGGCTTATCCTTATCCCTTCCCTCGACGAATATAGGCGAAGCGGACACACACACCGCCGGAATAAGATGCAACCCGTAATGGTTCGATAAGTTGCGTACGTCTTCGACAAATCCGTGTCTTATCAGGTGGAATAATAATAATGCACCGACATCAGGGCGGAGGGAGGGGTGTTGCCCCGTTTTTGCTTTTGCGTTTTCTTTTGTCCACCGCGCGGCTTGATTGAAATCCGGGCAGTTTGATGTATTGCAGGGCAATAAATAATTCCTCCCGCAGCATTCCGTGAGGGAAATCGTCCCACGCCGCCGGAACCGATTCCCGTTGGTCGACTAATTTGGAATTCATCTTGCGATCGCGGGGGGATTTACTCGGCACAAGAAGAAGCAGAAGTTGCACAATCCCAGGATAATAAAATTATCCTCCCCGCCGTGCGTTGGCGAGGAAAGTGAAAATTGAAGCCAGTGGCTGGCGTTTGCCACTTGGTTTGTCAGTTTTTGGGCCATTTTGCCAAGGGGATACTTTCATCCACCCGGGACCTAAAACTAAGCGATCGAATTATTGATTTATACGATGATTTATTATGGAAAACCGGGGCAAGTTCATAAGTGGATTAATCAATAGCGTAAACAACACTACTTAAAGTGCGTTTATTTTTAATTTAACAAAAATTATTCTACTTCCTAAAGAAATGGAAGGATGAGCAAAATGCGCCAATAGCTAAATCATCACAAATTATGTATCATTTTTTGAAGTGAAAATTTCACTTGTTTTATGTAAGAACGGAGAATTTGGCTTGTTCCTAAATCACAAAAACTAATAGAGAACAAATTACAATTTAATTTAATTTCTTATTCAGTTTGTTTGGCCTCATTATGTTTCAAAATGCTAGCTGAATAACGAAGAATGTTAAATAATTCGCAGATATTCCAGGCGATCGTTGAAGATCATAACTGAGAAATAAATTAATTGCGTCATTGCAATTGCAAGGCTCTAAAGAAAAAGATAATTCTATTTTTGAAACAAGAAAGGTGCAACAAGTTCTTCTGTCTAAAGAAATGTCTCATATCATTGTTCATATGAAACTATCTGTCAATTACTGTCAAAAACGTCATGCTTCATGATAAGAAATCACAAATCACCAGCCGTTCCTGGCAGAGGAAAACACCTCAAATCGAGCATAGCTAACAAACCGGAAAGTGCTGTAAAAGAATCATATGGACTGCATTATGTTAATTCCTTTTGTGTACGATTCTCCTTCTCCTCCTTCCAGTCCTGCGCTGGCCAAACAAAGCCATTGTAGCCGGCGGTAACAATAAAATACTAATACCAATAGTATAATAGGATACCATATAATAACAATAATAATCACACTCGAAATAACAAACCATCCGCGAATACCCTCTCGGAATGGGGAAGCAGGGCGTGCCCCGAGGGTGCGAGCGGGCGTTGGGCTGTCATAAAAAAATCATAGAACCTCCTCAATCTCCGGTGGGAAATCGGAGCGGCACACGCGGCCCTGGGAGTGTGTCGTGTAAACCAAGGAGTTTTTTTTTTCATTTTATTTTTGTGCAAAATGCCTTGCACTAAACTACAACAACTCGAGGAGTGAGTTTTCCATCGCGCAGCGAGGGCTGTTTTCGCTTGAACGTGCTTTTTTTGCGTCCGTCCACTCCTGCAAGCGGTGGGACGTGCGCCGGAACGGAAAACCCTCGGTCGGTTCGGATGTGGCGAGAATTGATATAGAGTAAGTGAAAATTAGGACGAGGGGTTGAGGTTGACGTGCTCTTCGCAAAATAAAACCCGGCTCTGGCCGAGGCCGGATAATAAAACGCTTTCCCAAGCGCGGCATGCCTGCGCACATTTTAAAAAGCTTTCCGGCAGCAAAACACCCGGCTCCGGTCGGCTTTTCCCGACCGCAACGACCAGAAACCCAAATGGAGCAAACGGAGGGATAAAAATGAAAACGGTTGGTGAAAGAAAAACAAAAAGTAAACCTAAACCAACAACCGGGAAGGGAAAAAGGATGCTGGCAAAGCCGCGCGAACGGAAGCCTAAAACTAAAACTCGGGAAAGCATCCGATGGGATGGGGAAAAGAAGGAACACAACTTTTGTACGTGGAAAACCGAGGCTGGACCGAATCAGGTAGGGAAAAATTGAGGGAGTGAAAAACCAAACAAAACACTCAGAAAAAAAAACATATACCCAACATTACGCAAGTCAACTTTTTGACTCATGGCCGTCCCATTTTTTGTTGTTGATTTTTCGCTTCAAATTGCCGTTGCGTTGCTTGCCCGCTCTCGAAAAGAAAACGCGCGTTTTGGGAAAGTGCTAGGGGCGAGTTTTCCACGCGCAAGCGAAGGCGGGATGATCCGCCTTCGCAACAGTGCCCAACATCGTTACTCTAATTATTCCGCTCCGTCGTTCGGTCCTATGTCAGCCCTTTTTCCCGTTTTCCCACCTTCTTTTTTTGGGGTTCGGATGCTCGGAATCAGCGAAAAAGCGTCGAGTGCGTCGACGTTTCGACTCCGGAGCCCTTTCCGGGGGTAAATACCACCAACACGCAACGACGCACGCACCGATCCGACGGGGAAACACCTACTCCTGAGGAAAATCCTTACTGCGGCGTACAAGATGGAAGAAAATGGTGCCACAAAAAAGGACGAAAGAAAAAGAGCGTCAGAGCACGCCACCGGAGATCCGTGTTGCGGTGCCCTGGGCCGATGGGCCACGGAACGTGATAATATTGGATTTGCATTTTAAATATTTGATATCGGTTTCCCGTCTTATTGCCGACCGGCTTTCCTTGACAGGCCCCGCGCCCTCATAAGGGCCTCGCTTTCCACCGCGCGTACGTACTCGGAACAAGGGTACCCGGGAAACTGTCAAGCTGCCTCGGGACTTTCGGAGCCTTCTGGCTTTCTGACTTCTGCCTGGGTAAAGCAATTTTCCAAACATGAAAAGTGAAAAACCACCCCTCCCTCCCATACCTCCGTCACCACCACCCACCCACGTGGATGCTTTCCACGAGGAATAAAATATGAGCGCCTGATGCGACCGATTGAGAGCGAGAGTGTTTATTGGTGGGTGCGCGCGTGCGGTAAGTGTCCGTTTTTCCCACCATCAACACCACCACCATCACCTCCGTATGGAAATGCGTACCGGATGGCGCTGCGTTGCGGGAAAATGGGAAAGCAATGTTTAAATTTCGGGATGGCATTAATTATGTTAGGTAAATTTGTAATTTGATGCCACGGGAAGTTGTTTGCTTAGAATGGAGTTGGGGTGGAAAATGGAAAAGCATTCCAGGGGAAAAAGTCGACGTCCGATGGTTTTGTGACGTGATTGGCAAATGAATAACAATTATGCACGGCAGTACGAAGGTATTTAACAGGTCTTCTCGCCTGACGATGCGTAACGAAACGACCATTCGGGCTGGTTTGAATATTTAATTCTAATCAGTAAACGTAATTTACGAACTGAGCGGAACCATCGACCGCTTTTCGGTCAGACCTGCCATCAGGTGGAACATTTTTCTTCCATTTCCAACGAAACCGTTGCAAGTGCTGCACAACTTTTCTGAAAACCAAAACAATTTAAACACATTCTGTAGTACGCTTGCTTGACAGCTACTTATCGTTTACAAGCGTCCGTTCAGTTCCCCAAGCAAACTAATTTGAACACATCGACTTTGGGAGTGGAAAAACTAAAGCAGGGAAAATAATCCGTTCAGCCCAAGGTCGTGCCGGGGCTGGGGGTATCAAATTTTCAGCATAATTACCCCTTATCGATGAAAAACAGAACAATGGTTGACAGTAGAGACTGCGGCGGCACGTAAACAAATGCCGCAAACAAACACCCACCCACACACATACATACCGCACTCGGCAAACTCCGGATCGGTAGGATAATGTTACAGCAGCATCCGAACCGGCATCCCTTTCCGTTTTCCCTAGTTCTTTTTTCTCTCCCCCATCCATCCCGTATGTATTTTGGCTGCTGGTTGAGGGGTTAGCTTTTGCCCAGCTTTGCATTCATTCCTTGGCTCAACCGTTCACCTCCCACCCCCCCCCCCCCTCCCCACGCACAGGATGGTGGACGGGATGGTTTTTCGTTTGCGTGGCAGTGGCAGAAAAGTCACCGAGGGTTTGGGTTTTGTGGGTAAATCCGGTCCGAAAACGAAACCGGGTGTAGATCTTGCGGAAAAGGCAGGGTTTGTGAGAGTGTGAGAGCAAGCGCAAGGGGGGTTTTGTTTGCGTGTTTGGTTAAAAGATAAAGCAGATTTTGGTGCATTTTCCCCCGCACAAGCAACACGACGGCTCGTCATGGCTTGATAATACGCTCCCAAATAGCCGCCAGGAGTATCCCGAGCTTAAGCTTGTTGTCCCCTCGTTGTTTGCTCTTTCTTTTTTAGATTTCGCCAACGATGGAATGGAAAACACGGAGAAACGGGCCGAGGGATGAGAAAGGAAAAAAAGGCGGGAAAATCCCACTCACTCACACGCACAAAGTCACCGGCAAAATTGGAAAGGATCAGCAAAGTGTTTTATCGCGTAAACGGCACCGTTAACGCGTCCCAGCAGCAGGCGGGCGGCACGATTTTCCCGACTTTTCCCTGCCATTCACCCTCAGCAAAACCCGCAATGGATCGTTATCTCAATCCTAACGGCCTGTAACGGCCGTGTGGTGGCAAGTGTAAAATAATTTTATAATTGAATGTACACTTCTGGCTTCGGATGGTGAACCCCCTGATCCTGATCTTTTTCCCCCTTCGGAGCGAGTCCTCGGAAGGACGCAATGAGCTCGGGTTCGGAAGGATTTGGTGCCATTTTTAGGTATTAGAATAATTACCGGACAGTCAAATGTACTTCCCCGAATGTTGCGTCGTTGGGTTTTCCCTCCACGCTCGGTGCACGGATTGATCAATGGCTCGGAGCGCAATCAATCTTCATCCCAAACCCCTCTCCCCTCCCCTCGCCACCCACAGTGGCCGGGCCACTAGGGCTTACACTTGAATTAAACGCGCCTCGCTGCACACGCATCACAGCGCACACATTCCCTAAATCCCGACGACGCACCAGGACGGGAAATTGATGATCATCCCGGATTGGACGTTTTGCGCGTTCGATACACGAGGACACTCCGAGGGTTTTTCCGATCTGGCCAGTTCCGTGATTGCGTGCCGTTTGCGTCCCGGGCTTTAAATCGTCTTCGGGAAACGCACTGCCGGGAGTTTTGACCCTTCCCGTGGAAATGAGGGTGCGGAACCGAACCGGACCAACCTCATGGTTGACTCATGGAGTTGGTTGATTGCTTGATTTTCATTCCAGTTGAATTTTTACCCACCCCCTACCAACAGAACGATGAAGTTTCCCTTCGGGGTCAAAGTTAATTCCTTCTCTAGGGATGGTGTTAAAAAATTAAAGGAATTCATTCGAAACAATTTCGAACGTTCGAAGTGGTGTTTCGGAAATGAAACTCCCGTTTCTGGTATGGGAAAAGAGGCAGGGGGAGATAAAGCCAGGACTGGTCATTTGGTCCCCGATGGCAGTCCACACCGGACGGCGTCCACTAAAACGACGTTACACAGATCCCATCGGAATACGTCTAGTTGAATGTGATGCGATGGACCATTTCGGATTGCTTATCGATCGATCTGGCGTTTCTCGAGTGAGTGTAACTTGTAGGAGGGATGAAGGACAAAAAAAGGTCCGGCACCCACACCCCCACCAGTGTACCTTTGCGAGCAATATACCTTAGCAAAAGCACAAGAAGTGATGCCTAACCACCACCGGTCGAGCGTTGGAAGTCGATCCTATCGAGCGATAAGGGTAAATGTGCACGCAAAACATTACCCAAACACTATTTCTGGTCGAAATTATTTTATCCTCCTTTCATTTCCTTTTTTTACTGTTGGTGCCCTTCCTGATGCCTCTATCATGTGCAGTTTGTCTGCAGGAGGAAAATTGAAAAGGGGTTCCGGAAAGGATTGCAACGGCTCGACGATTGAGTCCTATTTTATGCCCTGCGATTACAAACCATGTCCGCAGGGGATCGGCCGATTTTGGGCCGTTTGGGAAATTGGGTACAGCGCCGTATCAAGTGGTGTTGGACAAATTTTATTCACCCCCTCTTTACAGCTGTTTGAACGGCAGTTTGAGCCGGTCTGATTTGTAGTACCTTCCGAAGACGAATTTAATATTTTTTCCACTCCAGCTCCGCAGCGCAGAAACAGAAGCGTCTGTCAATGGTTTTGATTATTGATTTACGGATAAAGGATGCACATTAGGCAGCGCCACTTCCAAGGTCGGAAATGGCATTAAAAACAATAGACCACTTGCCACCACTTACAGCGTCTTTCCAATGCCCCACGGGAAAGGCTCATAAATTATGCACTCTCCTAAACTCCTCGATTCCGCGAGGCACAATTCAAGTGGCCATCGATACAGTTTCCTACCACTTGACAGCCACACCACAGACGCAGACACACACACGGGACGGAACGGAGGGGCATCGTTTTTCCGGTCGTTTTGGTGAAGTGACTTTAATTGAGTAACAATTACGCACAACGTGCGCAGACAGACGGAAAGTGAAGAAAAACGCACCCAACAACCAGCGTCGGAAGCAGAACGTCGCGGGTTTTCGGAAGTTTTACCACCCTTTTTCGAAGGCGGCCGACTCACCGAGCGTCCAAGGCGCGAGGGATTCGCACAAGGACATAAAATACACATAATGGGCACTCATAAAATTACGGAAATTCGATGATCGCGTTCGGGGGGTTGTCTTCGGCAAAGCAAGCGAGCGGTTTTGGTTCTTGAAGGCTGATTTCGGTTGCAAACACTTTTCAATACCACTCCACCCTCCCCTGCCACTACACACTCACACACCCGCCTCACATTACCCGCTTGGAGGAGCTGCGTTTTACTGCCCAGTTTGGTCGATATGAATGATTGTAATCCAATTTGTTACGAGCAGTATTTACAATTTATGCGGGACCCGCCGGTTTGTGCGATTTCGCCAATCGCCCTCGGGCGGGTTTTCGTGTTTTTTTCTTCTTCTTGTGAAGGAAAAAGGTATCACAGATCAAGATTTTGCCGGCCCTCCCTTTGGTCGCTCGGTCGATTTGCAGGAATGGTTTAATTTCGTTTGCCCGTAAGTGGGATGTTCTGATGGCTTTGTTGCCTTCCGGGCGAACGCCAACAAACCTGCATTGGAAGTGAAACCGCAACGTAATTTTCGAGGTTTTCCCCGTCCCTGTTTTATTTACTCCCTTCAATCGGTTTGTGGTTCGGAAATCAATTTCCTTACCGACAGTGAGAAAAAACGGAACTTCCCCAAAATTCTTAGATGAGTATTTTTTCTTTCGTTTCTTGAAGACTTTCCCATTCACCCAGGAGCATTTTCCCTCTAAAAGACCCTACACTTTCACCGGCGCACAGGACCGATTATAGATGCCAAAAAGTCCGCGAGAGGAAAAGTTTTTCAATTTCCCGTGTCGCTGGACTTAGGCGCTGCGGACGAAGCGCTGGGGAAAAATGGTTTCAATTTGATCAAAACCATTTTAAGCTCTCGCTGGTCGTAAATTGTCCCTGTCCCCGAAATAATCTGCCAAAGCCTAGTGCTTGTCGCACAGATTTGACATCAATGGTGTAAGGAGACAAAAAAAAAACATCCATTTTCTTCCTTGGCAAGTTTGTTATTTGACTGTATTCTTGTTTTTGGACCAAATTTTTTCGGAGGCGGATTTGGTTTTCCCCATCAAAAGGTCGAACCGCGGATTCAGTTTTATTAGTTTCTTGCGCTTGTTTTACAACACCCACAAAAATGGGGAAAAACGACACAAATCTAGAAACGCCACACGCTTTGCAAACGCAAGCAAACTCAGCTCGGCGAGACGCACCGAAAGGATGTGATTAAAATTCCAAACTCAAAAACTCCAAACCTTGGGTTTCGCCGGTGTTGGAAGTTGGAATTCAAGTTCATTTCTTGGGACACTTTCCCACCGTTTCGAGGCGGGCAGAAAGTTTGCAAATGAAGCTGTAAAATATGCTGCAGTTCACTTTGCCACCCCTTTTGCTTCCCTGCACCCCGGAGAAGGAACACGAGTGAGTGACAAAAGTTGTAGTTGTTGCTGCCTCTTGCCGGACTCGGACAACTATACTACCAGTGTTACTTTAAGTTGATGCATTTTGTATTTTCAATGCATAAATTTGCAATTCTATTTCTGCCCTCGCCGCCGGGCCTGCCACCTTCGTCCACTTGTCCCTCCGGCGACCGAGAAGACAGAGGTCTCCCAGTGGACTCACAGTGCGAACGATTCACCTTCGTCTTCCGCTGCGTTCCGTAAGGTTTCCTTCGCCCACTTCGAGGGACTCAGCGGAATGGGTGGGGTGAAGGGGTAAGGCGACGAAATGCAGTTCAGTTTATCCGTCTCCGAATGTGCGTCTCAGGCAGGGTAAGGCAATGCAAGGTTCGCTCTCTTATGGTTTAACGCTTCCAGGTGGCCTTGGGGCAAAGGCAGCATAGCGAAGCGAGTGATGTGGTTTCGGATGAAGTTTATTGCATTCCCTACCCCTCCGTTTCCCACCTCCTGCACCTGTTCCCCTTGGCCCCACAGCCCGAATATGCACCGGCCCTCTCCATATGAATTCGGGGTCCCATTCGTTATGCATTAGCCCATTAGTCTCCGCTAGCCCTGGAGGCGCCTGGAGCGCTGTGGCCATCGTCGTCGTCATCGTCGTCATCGTCGCCGTGGTCTCGTTCCACCCCCAGACCCACTTTCCCCCCACCCGGGAGCCCAACCGATCCGGACGGACTGCATGGTAGCGAACCAGGTTGACTCGGATGCTTCAGAACGGACGCGCTTCGGTCCGGAAATGGGCTTGAAATTAATGTTTCAGACCCCCATTCCCCTCCTTCTCCTCTTCACCACCACGGTTTCCACTTTCCGGGTGAGGTGCTAAACATTGCTTATGCTTTATCTTCTTCTGCTGTCTCCGCACCGGACGAAGGATACGTTATTATTGCCGCAGGGTTTGGGGACGCTGCGTGGACGGCGGGCGGGCGGTGACCAGATCCAAGGGCGTGATGCAACCGACCACTACCGGCTGGTCGGACACGAAATTGACAGGCTTTTTAGCCTACAACAACGCAGCCTCCTGTCGTACGGACGGACGACGTCGTATGAGCCAGTACGTTGGCCGGAAACAGGCTGGAGAACATCAAAAACCCGGGCGTATCTCTCGGCGTCGGGCCGAGAAATTATCACCGATATAATCGAACCACACTCGGCAGATCGAAACGTTTAATCGAGGTGTCGGCCGGGTTTGCAACACGAGCCGGGAGGCTCGCGGTGGAGGATGGAAATAAAACCTGGTGGTCAATTATTAGACGAACGGCTTACGAGCACGCACCGCATCGGATCGGATTGCAGTTTGTGGTCGTTTTGGACAAGCGTAGTTGGCTTTTGCTTCATTTTTTTCTATGCTAGTGCAACATTCCAATCGATATGATCACTTTTCAAATCGGAAAACGCATGCAAGCTGCTCGAGCCCGATGGTTGTTTAAATCAATCGGCCCGGGAAAATCTGTCCAATGATAAATATAATTTGATATTGTACCAGTCAGCATTTTGATGAGAGAAAATTGCATGGTCACCCGTTTGCCTCGGTAAAGGATAAACTCCTTCCACATTTCACCAGCGTGTTAGTAAACTTTAACTTACATTGCTTTTTAATTTACAAATATAAGTAATTTGTCGTAGCTATGGTAAATCTATGTTAAAAAATGATTCGTAAAGTAATCCATGGAGTGATCCATGAAATTGTGTCAACTTGGAATTCTGATGATGATTTTGAAATTAAAATTGATCAAAGATTGATATGGAATCTAACAGTCAGTGGAAAATACTTTAGATAATGCATTTACAGAACTGTAAATTAAAACAAGATTCTTTTCCCAAGAAACACATTGAAAATTGGCCAACATTTGTTTAATATAATAGAACATTACAGCTCTAATCAAGTTATAATGTTCAAGGAATTCGTTTCAAAGTTGCTAGTAAAGTCAAAATCAATCCAAACGAATTTGAATCTACCTTACATATGAAAGCTGAATCTAGAATGAATTCGAGATAAAGCCACTTTCAGCAAGTTGTGCCAACTCTCATGTTAGACTTTTTATATTCATAAGGATGCTTTTTGTTTTAAATGTATGTAAATTATCATCAGTAACACAAACTGTCCATTGACAATTTGAACAATTTATCACTTCCTATCGAAGATCATGTTTGCGAAAGATTATCTGAAAACGGCAGATTGCATAATAGAACACGAAAGTGGAAAGACTTACGCTCCGGGCGCACTTTGCATTCGTGATCTTGCACACTCCACCTTC
>KE525025.1:179157-189404 GCA_000441895.2 Anopheles sinensis
ATTTTGAAGGCAAGTATTTGTTCTTGTATACTGTTCACCAAAAATTATTTTGTCATCATACGAATATAGAACAAATGTGAAAATGACAGAAGAAAAAGATTAACGGATATTTTTGATTATTGATTCACTATTATTGGTTCCAAAAAGTAAGAAATTCATATCCCAATATGTTGTTACCAAAAGTAGCACTGTTCCTTAACAGGTTTGATGAGATACTTTGTGTTAGATTAATGTAGTTTGAGCGTGGGTTGCCCAAAAGAATGATTTTACTAATGCAATCAACGACACGATCACGATCACTCAGGCAATCGATCATTTTGTGAAAGCTAATTTAATTGTGGTGCAAAAACATAAGCAACTCAGGCAAACGTGTGGCTGCGGTTAGATGCTTGTGCTGCAAGTGCATCACTTGCTGCTTGCTGTTATTATTATGATTCTTATTTTCTCCTGGGATGAAAATAATCTTCCCGAACGAATATTGCCACTTACGGTTTCATTCTCGCCGAAAAGGGCATTGAATTTCACACCCGAACGCCGTGGAGTGGAGGAGGGCACGGGAAAGCCATGGCTCACAATCCTTGGCTCTCTAATGGCCATCGAGAGTGCGCAATTTAATGCTCGAAAGACGATCGGTATCGGTTTGCCCCGGGCTGTGCGCACATCCTGCGTTTCCAAACGTGTGACACTCGAGTCCCTCCTCCCTCCCCCCTAAGTACCACCAAAAATCCAAGCCCTTAATCCCGTTGCCATTACACATCGGAGTACGAATTTTCGGCAGCCCGCATATGAACACCCGAAACCCGGTGGAAAGCGGAGAAAATAACAAAAAATTGCACGCGCGTGCACATGCACATAATGCACCCGAGGTAGGCGCATCATTTCGGAACGAGGTTTGGCGCATTTTGCGTGTGCGTAACTTTAAACCTTCCTTCCCACCGCCCGGGCTTGCATTCGCCACGGATGGATGCAAAAACGCCGGTGTAATATAAAACCGTTGGCCACGCGACACAATCAGACGGCGGAGGGTGCGGGGAAGGGGCGCCGGGTCGGTTCAAAGACGGTGGTGACACCGGAACATTGTTGTTACTGTGTTTTTTTTTTGCTCTTCTGAGGCCCTCTGGGAAGGTCAGCAAGAATAAGGTTGGTCGGAAAAACCAATGTAAGTACACGGTGAACTTTTGTCGGTGTCCCAAAAGTGCACGCATTTTTAACTTGCAGCTTTCATCTTCCCAAGTGAACCCCTGTCTAATTGCAGTTCACGATGGGGTGGAGTGGCGCAAAAGGGTGGCCTTCTTTTTTGCCTTCTGGGAAAGAGTTTACCAGCTTTTTCTTATGGTTTGTTGGTTTTCAACATGACACCGAACATGGAAGGAGAATTATTACTCCGCAAAGATACTCCTTACCACTGATATCATGTGTTTTTTTTTCTTAAATTTTGGTCTTTCTTGTTGACTTCTTCTTGGCAAAAGTGATTTCAAAACCACAAGAAACCGGGTCCCCGAGACGGCTTCAAAGGCCGAGACACCGTTGCCAAGTACACGCAGGTCAAATATAACGACGTCTTTGCGTAACCACAAACCCGACTCCGACACCGACGGCCGACGAGTTTGTTTGGGTTTTGGCGGTTGTTTTTTTCCTCGAATCCTTTTCTTCATGTCGGCCACAGAAAGAAAAAAACAAGGAAGAAAAAACACACGCAAGTCCTTCGTACACGATGATCCATAAACCTAACCGTACGTAAACAAACAATTTGCTCTCGGATGCCGGTTTTAAATCATAAAACTCCGTTCCGTCCGCAAGCCACACCATCGACTCATCTTCTTCCGCGGGGAAGGGAGTTGCAGTGCGGTGTGCGTGTGGGTGTATCAGATTTTGGTGCCATAAAATGTGATCCCTCGGTTTCGGAAGCTGTCCGCGGGAGCGCGGTGGGAATGCAGTTAAATCCGAGTAGGCTGATTCCCTTCCGGAAGGGCATCGTTACCGAACGGTTCGCTTTTCCGAAGTACCGCAGCAATAAAAATGAAGTGACTGTATCGCTTCGGCCAGAACCAGATTGTAAAACTCTGTCAAATGGCCATAAAACGCATCACACTGGTAACACAATCCCGGAATGGATCGGTTTGGCGGAAGGAAGGAAGTAAGGAAGGAGGACAAAAAATTGGTAAGACCTAGTCGATGACGCGTTGGAAGCCGCAAAGTCTCGATAGGAACATATTTTTGCCAACAATTTCATCTCATCAGAGCTCTTCATTGAGACGGGTAAGTCTGGATCCAAGTTCTCGTTCCTTTCAGCTATTAAATCGGAAGCTAAAATCACCCCAGTACTGAAATCTTCTCCGAGTTTTTCGTATTTACGAAACCACAAACCCTACCATCAACTCCGTGGAGCACCCTCCCAGTAGAGATGCAGATGTTACCACATGCTACCAGACGATCCGGGCCTCAGAAGGATCATCCGTGCTTCGATGTGCGTAGTGTTTTAAATTGTCCCCTTATTTTGTTTGGTTTTTTTACTCCTGCTCGATTCGTTTGGGATTGAAAATTGACTGTAAATTTTATTACTTGTAACGACCTAAATCAACAACCAGCAGGTCTGTTGCCACCGGCTGTTGACGGCTGTCGTCAGCTGGGAAGTCAGAGCTAACACACCGTGCAGCGTTGATTGTCAGGAGTCTCTTGCAACGTTATTAGAGAGCCTCCTTTTGCTAACCTTACAGGGGTTAGGGAGATGATTAAAATTAATTTGTCCACCTGCAACCACCGCTCAGATGCAGTTTTTCCAAATGGCATGCACATCCTCTGCTTGCAACAGACACGCACTGTTGCTTGTTAATTGTTGAAAATGGCAAACAAAACCTCGCAACGAAAATAGCCACACCGTTCTGCCACATCCGAGAGATAGAAGAGACGGCCCGAGGGGGGTAGAGTTGTAAAGTTTATTACGGGCAATCAAACGATTTCGATTAGCTAGTCCTGGTTGGATTCGATCGCACGCGCGTCCATAAAACCCGCCTCCACACGGTGGATAGATTTTCTTCGGCTTCCCCGACAAACCGGATCGAAGTGTCACCGGGATTCGCCCGAGGAAGCAATAGGCAATGGAATGAATGAATGCTCGAATGATGCTCGGACGGGACGACAAACTAGACGATTCCCCGGCATCGTCGGTTTGATGGTGCTTGATGGTTTTAACTATCGCCATATGCACGCGCAGTTAAATAGAAGATGGCGACCGCGATCAGATACGAGTGCAACAAGATACTTGCGACCATAAAGACAACGCACGAAGTGAAGGAAAAACAAAAACGACTTTACGGCCGGAGCCAGAGAGCAGAGTGACAATGTTTCATAATCGGTTACCGTTTTATGGTGCAGCATAAAAGTGTCGAACGCAGTGTGGCAAAGCGGAGGGATATAAAACCTAAAGGAGGCAACAAAAAAATAGTAAACGATGCTGCAAATCGCCCCGATATGTTTCAATCAGAAACAGAAACAGGTTGTTGCTATGACAATGTTGGCGCAACCCGATCGCGGTTGGGTTACTTTGTGATCATCGATTTAAAAATAGTTATGGTCGTTGCAAGCAGACGAAGGGTGGAGCTATCAACCTCCGATATGGTTTGTTTTTGCATCGTTAAACGCAATTAACATCACTGGATAGGAGAGATTGGCAGTGTTTGCCCACTTGAGCGCTGGCTAACCGCTCAACCGGTATCAATTAAAGCACTAAAATATCCCCATCGGAAAAACGAATGAATGAACGAAACTAGTATAGGATTAGGTGTGCGACGTTGTGTTTCTCAATTTTTCACTCGCCAGGTTCAGCGATCCTTTAAGCTGCTTCCAGATGAATTCCGCCGGCTCCAGTTCTCTGCATGATCCCGAAATTTGAGACTTACATTTCCTGGAACGCGTTGATTTCGGCAAAGAACAACACTGGTAGGGTTTTTATTTATTTTCAACAACAAAACATTTATTTTGTTCAAAAAATAGTTTAAATATTAGTTATAATGTTTTGCTTCAGTTTTTGTTTTATAGACAAAATACATAATATCATGAGTTACGCCCACGCTCAATCGCTCGATCCGCGCTGCGACCGATGCACTCGATCACAAAAGTAATTAAAAAAAATTAAAAAAAAAACATAAAATAAAGGAAGAGAAAACCTCAAAACATCGTATAAATCGGCTAATACATAGAACGTAACTAAAACCGGAAATCATAATCCAGTAACGGACGAAGTACGGCGAAACGAGCGTTAAAATTAGGTGTGTACACCCGCTTACTGTTTTTCGATTCGACAAAAGAGACCAAAAAGGACGAAAACGAAATTGAAAAAAAAATTAAAGGAAGCACATGGAAGGGTTTTTCATGTTGTTTTTGTTATTTCGAGTTGCGTTGTTTTTTTTTCTTTGCTTGCTTGCTTGCTTGCTTGCTTGTTTAATCTTTGTTTAATAATACCTATTATGTAGGAGGTATATGATGATGGAAAAAAGTTACGCTAAAGGAGATTCTGGAAAAGGAGCGAAACTGCGTGAAAACTCTCTTCCTCCCGGCTCCCGGGGAATGTGTTGCGCTGCGGACGAAAGGGAACGAGTCAGTTCCGCATGCGGCAGGGAAACTGGGGCAAGGATAATGTATTGACAAGAGGGGTATATGGGTAAAAGGGGGAGCGTGTAGGAGGTGGGATGGAACAGAAAACAAAGCATTCGACCACAATCCTACCACTTTTAGTGAAGTTTTTCTTCCCTCCTACCATTCGCCCTTGCTTTCATTCATTCGTGTGCCGCAGGATGCAAGAAAAACCTCCGATGATTTTCCACTTGAGCAAAATCAAGCAATGCGCGCTCCGGAGGTACCCTTCTCGTATGCCACACGCTTCCGGTAACACTTTCATGTAAACAATTGCATTGCACAGCAGCATCATTATTATTGTTTTCTAACACACCAGTTTTTCTTGCATCTGCCACCGCGAACAATGGAAGACAAGGGGAAGCATTAAGCACAGCTTGTTGATCGCTTTCTTACTTAGTTAAATGCCTTCGAGTATCTGTTTTGTACGCTGTGTAAGCTTCAGAGATGTTTTTCTTTAAGACGTATACTATGCGTATTAGCGCACGCGATTTGTGGATCTTATGCGGATGCTTTGTTTGCCTTTATTGTGAGTATTTTTTTTCGTCGATTTTTACTTGTAGGGATCTTTACGGAAGGGATATATGCGTTACACTCTTTTCTATCTCAAGTTTTCAAGCGCTCGTTCCGCTTACAGTATGACTTTTACTTTGCATCTGGCTAGCTTCCATTACTCGTCCGTTTTTTGTTTTTGTGTCCGACTTATCCGTTTTCTTTTTACAATTGCAGTGTGGTGGTGAAACAATTTCGCTATGTCCTAAATACAACACACTTTTCTCGCTCACATTGTTCTTTATGCATCTTTTTTTATTTATCTTGTATAAGCTTCTCGCTAGGGATACAAATTTTAAAACAATCGATTTTTATCTCTTCAAATGATATAATTGTAATAAAAATCGCATTTAAAAAAAAACATAACATTTGCTAAAATTTGCCACTCTTAATAAGTTACGATCTCCACATGTTTACGTATGTTCGGTTTGCTTCACATTCGACTTGTTTGCGTGTAGTTGCAATCGAATCGAAGGGTTTTACGTACGTTCTATTGGCGTGATCCTTTTCCTTTTCCCCTATTCCTGTTTTAAGTAACTTCAATCTCACGGTCGCGATCATTTCGAACGACTTCATGGAGTCGATCGGGTTCGAATCGGGGTTTGCACTTTTGCAACATTGCACATCTCGAACGGATATCGTATATGTATATTGTGGTCTACATCATTTTTCAACACGGAAACCAAAATCGATCGTCCGGTTGATCTGGTTGATTTTCTGGATCGTTCATTCTCGATCGTATTTTGTGCGCAGTGTGAAACAAAAACAAAGAGGGTATAAGTATGATACGGTCGTGTAGCAACAAAGCCAAAAAGTGAAACATACCAAGGAAACGGAAAAACACTCATAAAACATGGCAACCTACGACGCCTACCTTGTTCTCGCGTGTGTATTTTTAGTCGATTCGTTGCCTTCAAAGTTGCGCTGATCAGCGGAGTTTCAAGTTCTACTGCTCCCAACGGATATCTTGTTCAGTCATTTACATGGCTTTGATGTGTTTTTGTTTTTTTCCTTCCTGCATCTTGCGTTTTCTTCAACTTTCTCTTAGTGATCTTTCGCTATCTTTTATATTCTCGTTTTAAGAAAAGAACTCGATCCGCCGATATTTTTTCGTACGCATGTATCTTTAACGAAAAGTACAAGTGACGTTTCAAAACAAAGAAAGTGGAAGCACCGTCCCAATTTCTGTTTCAGTGAGCGAGAGTACGAGATTCTACCGATCTTCTTGTAGGAGTGAACGGACGATGATGGTGATGGTGTTGTCGATGATGGTGTAGGATTGCAGCGCGGGACAGAATGGATGTGGAGAAAAAAGGATGTTTTGTGGGACGTGGAGGGGGAGTCCTTTCTTACATTTGTTAGTTCCTTAGCTTTCACTACATTTACGTACGTATTTATATATACTATATATTCATTCATTCTGTTGCATCGATTTCTTTACTACTGGCATTAAAATGCTTCCGTAGCGCGTGAGGAACGCTTCGTTAGATCAATTGTTTGATTCGTGTTATATTACATACTTACAAGAAACTGCTAACTGAGCCGAGTCAGAAAACGTAAACGGAAACCGAAGAGAAAAGCGCCCCGGGTTTTGCTTCCCCGGGAGCGGGTTAGTACCGATGAAGAGAAAAGAAACGTTCATAGTTTTGTTTGATTGGTTGGTTTATGGCTTCACCAGCAAATTGGGAAGCATCATCGTATACTTGTTGCGTTTAGTGCAAGTGGTCGGCATGTGTCCTCCGAGCGAAGGGCCACGAGCCACCGCACCTACTTCTGCTTCCTCCTGGCCGCTGTCGATGCGGATCCGATGGTTCTGGTGTGCGGATTCGAATGGCCCCCCGGGGAGTGGACGTTAGAAATTGAGGTATGAATTTCGATCACCCGCGTTCGATCGCACGTGCGCTCGTACACCAGGTTTTCCACTCGGTCCACCATCCGGGCGGGCCATCCAACCCTCGCCGCCCAAAGACACACGGTCCTACCGACAGGCCGTCGCCTGAAGCCTCCTCCCTCTCTCTCTCTCTTTCCCTACTCTAAGGTTCCTTAACAAAGCCACAACCACCGGCGAAAAGCGCGGCCTCCCCCCGCGAATGGGGTGAATTCCGCCCTGCCGACGGGGATCTTTTTTTTGCGCTGATTTTATGAAAATACTTTAATTAGGTATACATTTACAGTTCGATCATCACGCAAACGATTGTTGCTCTTGGTATACGTATGTATGTTTTGTTGGTATTGTTCCGTATCGGGTTTTTCTTTTGATTTTCCTACTCCATTTTTTCCTTACCTCGTCTCACTCGCCTGCATTTGTTTTTCATTCGATTTTTCCTCTTATATGCTCTTCAGCAAACGTGTCTAAATTGAAGTGCCTGATAGAATAAAGCCGATTCAAATACTTTCTTCAATCGGTACCATTTAACACATCTTCCATTCCTGAGCCTTGCGCTAGATATTCCGTTCGTTTCTCTCGAAGCGAATAAATCCGCGAAAGAAACCACCGAAAGCCAGCTTCAAAACTCCTTCGCGAAAGTGAAGAAAAAATAAACATCAAAGAAACAAACAACACGAACGAGGGGAAAGAAAAAGAAGAAAACTAAACCTATTCGAACGGCATCGGATAGCGGATAACTTTTACGTTCCGACGATAAATATAGGTATTGATTTATTAAAGGTAGTATTACTCGCAATGTTTTCTTCACCCAAACTGATGCGGCGCAATATCATTTGCATTTGTTTCCTTTACCAGGATATTTATGCTATGCTACGCTTATCATATCGTTATCGCCCAATAGTTTTGTGTTCGTGTGTATGTTTGCGTGTTTGTTTGTTTGTTTTTCTCTTATCATCTTCCCTAGGCCCCTGCGGTTAAAATACTCTACCGATCCGGTAATCAATAAAACCATAATGATAAAAACAAAAATCAAAGGTAAAGCTTTATACTCGAATTAGTTAGTTTTTGTTTAGGTTCCTTCCTTTTGCCGCCGCCATTTTGTAGCTGTGTTTGTTTTCTTGTTTTAAAATCGTATACTCATTTTACCACCACATTGTAATCATTGCTTAAATGGGTATTATTCGTTTATTTTTTTGTGTTTTTTCTTGTTTTTGTTCGATTTCTTCGTTCCTCTTAAGGTAGCAGTATATTTCGTACTAAACTTATTTAAAGTAAAAACAGAGTATCTCGATCTCTACCGTCTGCATTCGAGTCTCTCGTTCTATAGGCTAAGTTCTGCTATTTCTGTAATCAATTAGTGTGTATCATCGCGCAATGTTTCTTGCCTTCGTTCTCTTATCGCCACTGTTCCTTGTCATGAGGATAGGTTTACACATTCTTTTGGCGCCTCGCTCTCTACTACAACCTCGTGCGCGTTTGCTTGCTAATGCTGATGATTTTGCTGATTTGTGCTTAGTTTAAGCTTACTTTAGCCTAGCTTCTCCTTTCCAGCACACACATGCACACACTTTTCTACTCTTTGAGAACGAGAAAAGTCAAAGTCAGTCGTACATAAGTTACGTATATTGTTCAATGACTCGCGAGCCGCGCAATAACTGTCTCGCGTCAATTTTCTAGCGAAGGAAAAAGCTATGCGGGCATTTTGTCGGGACAATTTTTCACCACAGCTTAGCATTAATTTGCTCAGTATTTAGGCTCGCCCAATCTCGCACCGGTTGAGATCGAAACTGGGCGAAATCGGAGCGCCAAAAAAAGAAACGGAACCAGTGTAGTTCAATGTCATTTGGAAGCAGCTTATTTTTCAGTTTTTCTTTTCCTCAAACATGCCAATAGTAGGATTTGATTTCTTCTTTTTCACTAGAATAATTACAAAATTTACAGAACCAACGAAAAATAAAAACGCACTTCGTCGCACGAGCCCATACAACGTTTCGTTCATTCATTCATTCAGTTCAGGAAAAACAGATATATGAGACAGTTTTCTTAACAAAAGGGATGGCTTTCAGTTAAAAGAAGACATACAATATAGAATACTAGAGAAGCGTATAGTTGGAGACCCATTCGAACTTCAATACTGATTTTGCAAAGGTGAGTTTAAAACTAGTTAAGTATCTGCCGATAGCGCGCCAGTAGCGCATCGATCGAAAGTGAACACAAACTGCTTTGCGTTTCCCATCCCAGAGATTCAGATATAAAATGCGATGGAAATTCAAATGAAGCAGAGAACGTTACTTCTACCACGTGACAATTACGTCGACCCTCCCCATGAGTAAGTGCTGTATTCTCCCACAGAAAAACGTGACTGGCGACGCGTTAAAGCGTCATGCCGGCTGAAGAAATCAAAATGTGATTCAAAAACCGTTTCAAATAAATCAATGAAAATGTGAAATTTAGTTATATGTACAGATTATCAATCAATATAAAAGATCATGCATACTACAGGATGAAAAACAAAACATAAAAAGGTGGGAAAATATTGCGTAACAATTTGGCAACGAAACATCTCCGTTTCCCTGGTGGCGGTTGGTGAACGATCGACGTGATCGTGGGGAAAGGAAAGGAAAGAAACCCCAAAAAAAAAGTTGAACCGACCCCGGCCAGACGGGAAAGGTAATCGGGAAATAGTTTGGGAGGGTTTCAAAACGGAAAAGAAACACAATTGTGATTTGAAAATAGATGCCTAAGTTTGCTGAAAGTAAAAGATTGATTAAACATAGAGCTATGAAAAATGGGATGAACATGTGATGACCTTTTGGTGCGTTGCGTCAGGTCCATCAACTTGTTGACTGCACACTTGCAGTGCAGAAAAACAAAAAATAAAAAAAGTAAACCAAACTGCCCCATCTATAACAAGATAGATCGGGATTTGAATGAGGGAAAAGTTAGAAAAAGGTAATGAAATAAATAAATAGCATAACTGCAGTTATTTGCCTTCCCAAAACAACGGCATGTGGATGAAAAAGGGGAAAACAATGGGGGAAAGATGGGGTAAAATATTAGTCGGCCTACCGACCGGGCTGTGGAAAATGTGTTTGCCAAATTGTTACGTCAAAATTGATAGTTCAACTATTGGCGAGCTATATGGGCCTCTTGCAAAAACGAAGTGACTACAAAA
>KE525025.1:198181-214544 GCA_000441895.2 Anopheles sinensis
AAATAGATTGAAAAATGATTTCTCCATAGTTCGGGCTTCTTTTTCCCCCTGTAGCGGGATTTTTCTCTCCTTCATTTCGCTACCATATTCTCGGTTGGTTATTCGTGCGAAATATACGGTACGCTCTAATCTACCCTTTTCGGAGGAGGACACAGACGCGAGGCGGGGGTTGCGGTCGGGGGTCCTGGACCGTTCAACAAATTGCGTCGGTACATCAAAGTGCCATTTGCCGGACTGCGATGCCGACGGCGGCCAGGAGAGCAACGACGACGACGACGACGACGACGATGATGTTGATACTAATATTATTATTGCAATCAATCATCAGCTCAATCCAATCCGACGATCCCGAATGACGGCCAACTGCTGACGACGACGATGCAATCGACGCTCGCCTGTCAAGGTGCCTCTAATCGCTCCGCTTGACGGATAGGGATGGGTTGAGGCACCCACTAAGGGTGCGAAAAGGAAGAAGAAAATCGGAAAGAAACCGGGCAACTCCATCGCCAACAGCTGATGATCAGCGGGTCCTGATAATGGCGTGCCGGAGACCTTCCTTATTAATGCCCGGCGCGTTAATCTACAACCCCATAAGGCCTTAAGCCCTTCGGGGTTGGGGTTGATCCATCGATTCCCCACTATCCCTGCCACACCTCCTCCCTCGTCCCTCTTTCTGTCTAGCTTGAGCTATTATTGATATTTATTTTCCTAAATAAAGAGTGATTGCAAACACCACTTGACCGATTCCCACTCAATCGTACATAAACACACGAACACACACACTAATTTTCCCCACAACGGGCTTTTATCGAACGGCCCAATTCGAGGGATTATTTGATTATTTTCGCACCGATCAACTCGCAACCGGAGATGGCGCCAGGCTATCGGATTTTAAGAATGCGTTGTCCATTTTGAACTGAAAGCGATTCTCTCCGAACAAGGGTTAGAAACGAAATAGTGTGGCCCATTTGCCACCGTTGAAGCACCCTTTGCATCCTCTCTGATGACTATCGGCTTGACCCTTCGGTTCAGTTCCACGAAATGGTTCAAGAGTTCAGTTGCTAACTGGAAACAGCTTTCTTAAGTCAATAAGGAACACTTGAAGGTTTATATTTGACCTAACGTATAATTCCAAGGAACTATGACTCGCACCTGTCAAACATGGAGCGCATAAGACTGTTAGTAACTTCGATAAACACGCGGAAACAAACAAAATATCCGCCAAAGTGCTCGAACCACGTCAACAACATCGCTAACGGTCGTTAGCAATTTTCTCTCCGAACCTGAACTGCCTGCAACAATCTCAAGCTCAATCGCAATCATTTACGTGCGTTGAGGCAGAGAGAAAGAAAGAAAGAAAAATAAAACCTACTAGAATAATTTACAACTCATCCCATCCATCTCCCGCGTGCGAGTTGGAGTACAAATTGGAGTTAAAGGAATAAAGCCCACCCCGCAAGCCAAAAGGCAAACACAAACGGGGCCCTAAATCGGGGCGAAAAACAAAGGGAAGGCTTTGAGGCCCCTTCCCCTCACTCACCCCCTACTACCAAAGACACACACACACACAATCGGGCGTAATTAAAATGATAATGAAATGTGTAACAGATTAGTGGCACGAATTTGTTGCAGTAAAATTAATTAACATTTTCATGACTAGAATTTCATTTCACCAATTTTCTATTCCGGTGCGTTTTATTTCGACTTCTGGCTCTAGGAGCAGTTCCGCTCCTCGCTTCGCTTGCTGCTGCCCAACGGTCAATAAACATGGATGGAAACCGAACGGTGGTCCCAAATAGCCGGTGTGTGTGTGCAGTTCTATTTTATTTTATGCTACAGCACACCAGTTCAGCAATGCCTTCTGCGTAACAGAAGTAGTTCCGTGGGTGCGCGAGAGCGTGCGCCCTTTGAAGATGTCCCCCGCAGATGCCTCCTGCTCCTCCTCCTCCTTCTCCTCCCCTCGGGGCTCTGGGAATGGACGAACGAATTGAAACAATAAAAAAAGCCGCTCAAGTCGAACGCACGCCATGCACGAAGGCGCAACAGGAAATAAACATGGGATCGTTCTTTCACCTTTTTCCGCACTTTTCGGTGGAAAAGGTGCCCTACGCACAGCCGTCGTCATCGACCATCATTGCGCCGCGAGTCGGACGGATTGGGCTTTGGGCGAGATCCCTTATCGCAGTCTGCAAAAGGTCACGACGCCGTTTTCCCTTCAATTCCCACTGTTCCCAAGGATGAGCGCACAAGAGTGTGTGTCCGGTGCCTACAATTGACCCCGGGAGCTGAAGGTCCCGGGGATTCGGAAAAAACAGGTGAAGTTTAATGGGTCCCTGTTAGCACGCAATCGAAACCGGAGGGAAAGGATCACAACGATAAATAAACGAAAGGCCCGTTTAACAGTTTCAATGGTCTAGTTGTACTATTGGGACGATAGATTCGATGGACAGAACCATTCCGTGATGGATCGTTGAGTTCGATGACGAGAAGAAGATTAAGTTCTTTGGGTTAATTTTTTGATGGTTTAACTTTTCAAAACTCTGTACGTTTGCTTTACGTTCAACACACTATCAACACATTGTTATTTACCGAAAACCGACGAACGAAAGAACACGACGACCTGAAAACCCAAACAGTTGACGACTTGTTGCAAACCGAAATACCGAACATTATGTTAACTACCGAAGCTTCGATCGAACGATCGCGATTAGATATGTGTGAAATTTGTTTGTTTTTTACAGTTTCTTTTTTCTTTGGATTCAATTACGAACTAAAACCTTTTCCGCAAGTTTGACAAAAATGAATTGGGTTTAGAAAACACCCAGCATCATTCAAAGTAGATTTGAAAATTTTAATAGAAAACAACAACAACAACGTTTACATAACAGGAGATCTTTCTTGCAACGTATTGGTGCCGCGAGAGCTGTAAAGAACTGGCTCCCAATTTGAGAAGATCACCGCGCAGAAACACGCAGCGCAGTCCGACAAGCATCGGTCGAACGGGCGCTGCAGGCGACCACACAGGTCAAAGATGTACAAAGAAAAACATAGAATTCATAAAACATTCCACACACCGTCGGCTGGCCAACCCCGGGCGGGAAGGCCGGCGCAGTGGAAAAACGGAAAATCTGCACCAGGCGCTTCCACAATGGGGGAGGAGGGCACCGTACGGTGGTGGATGTGTTTTAATTATTTCTTGCATTTTCCTTCCACGAAGAAAACGGGGGGGAAAAAAGTTTTGGAAAGTGCGCGATGCTCGCGATCGCGAAAACTCTTCAAAAGTACTTCCGGTTCGGTTGGTAATAATACGATCGTTCGCGTTGTACTTACTTTTTCGAGCTCTAAAAGATGAAACCTTAGAACTTGAATTGCTTGCACCATCTGGAAAATGGAAGAAGAAACACAATGTTTAGCCAGGGAATAGAGACAGCATTGTCGGGCAGAGAGAGATAGTCGATACTTACAAGTGAGTCCACTTCGGGATCTGCTACGTAGTAGGGTTTTTCTTGCCGAATCTGTAACGAAAACGAAAAGACGAAGAAGGGAAAACATGAGCATTCCATTGAGCAAACATTTGCGGACGATATCGGGGCGGTCTTAGCACGAGATACACGAGATACTCTACACGACGAAGGGGGGAAACGCTATCAGTCTCGGGGCAATATCATCACAAGGTGTGATTTTTGGTAGCTAAAACGGGGCGTCGTATTTGCCCGATACGTCAAAACGATGACGATAACGATGAGCGCGAAGATGTCAGCAGTACGCGAAGGAGACAACGACTCTCAAAGAGTAGAGTGAAAAGAAAAAGCGTTACTACAACCAGAACCTGGTACGAGCAAATCAACCGGTGGCCGCCCTGATGGTTCGTTCGTTCGTTTTTTTATGGCGCACCAGACGTTGGATTTATGACCTCAATCTTCCCGCTCCGCGCATCTTCCCCGCATCTTCCGGGGGCCGGGCGGGATTCGTCGTAAAAGTCATGAGTCATAAAATTATCAGTGTACAGTGGCACTTTGGAACGGTACAGCACGATGATACGATGATTTGTGATTTTGTGGTGCTGCACGTCGAGTGTCGTCATGTTGGGGTTTTTTTTTGTTGTTTTCCTCCCTGTCTTGTGTTTTCCTTCTGCTATTTTTTGGCCCAAAATTCGGTGAAGTCATTGAACGACACAGACCTAGGACGCGGGGCGCACATAACATAACAGGATCGGTTGTTTTCGGTTGTGTTTATGTCAAGGGGACAAACCTGGCAAAACCCTTAATGGCATCCAATTTGCCGGCGGAAAAACAAACAGAATTTTCCTTTCACTCCCAAACGTCGACAGCGAAAGGAGACGCGGATGTGGATGCGGATGCGGCTTGATGTGATCATTAATTTTATCCAACGACGAGCGTCGGGGATTTCGTATCCTGGCCAATGTTGTTCTTAATCACGATTTACGGTAAATGGGAAAAAATGGAAACTCAGTCTGTCTGCCAGCTCGAGCCAGACTTTAAGATGGAAAATCGATGCTTAAAGATCAACCTCCAAATGGACCATTTTCCGACCGGTGATAGTTAGGAGGAGTTGAGGGAGAGCCTTTAAATGATAAAAAGTGTCATTTGTTTTGATAAAAAGTTTTCCTCCGGTGTAGATCGGGAGCGGAAAATAAGGAAGTTCCGGGCAGAAAAGTTACTCAAAGTGCCATAACAAGAGGGAACGACTTGATTAGAATTGAATCCGACTCGACTTCTTTCGATTCGATTCGAAGGCAGGGAAAATGGATCCCAGCCTCGAAGAAAGAAAGCACAGAAAATGTGTTCTGATTTCCTCCCTCTGCAAGGAAAAACCACAAACGATCGCCTTTAAAGTGACGAGGTGGTTCCCGACAGGAAGTTCCGTGATAGAACACAGGTGATTACGGACCGGAAGGATGGGCCCTGGCCGGGCTAATGGTCATTTGGTTGCAATCGAAATAGTACATTTCCACTACTACTACTGCTGCTGCTGCCGTCCGTCGATGACACTTGAGGGAAAAGCCATTCCCATTTCCTCCCTCCGTCCGGGACTCTACAGCGTTTAAATAATCGAACAGTGTGTCCGGGTCCTGAAGAAATATGCTCTCCTTGCTTCCGGGGAGTGAAGGTTTTCTTCGACTGGTCGTTTTTTTCCCATTTTCCGAATGGGAAACGGTTTGCAGACAGCACCAAATTTAGATACTTCGTCCAGTGCCCCGGAACGACCGTATCGGCCGGTACTCATCAACTCACCGTTAAACAACCCATGGCAACGATGTACCAAAACCCAAAATGGCTCCTCCACCCGGTGACCAAGGAAGGAGGGAAGGAGGAGGTGGAAAACTAACGGACTAGAATATTATTTCACAGTTCAACTACCGCAAGCCTCCCCAATCGTGCAATTGTCGGGATGGTTTTGCTCCACATTTTCATCGTTTTCCTTGGATGTTTTTTCCCTATTCTCTCCTTCCGGAAAAAAAGAAAAACAGACGTGTAGAAGGCGTTCAAGTTCGAGTTTGTTTGTGACGATACAAAAAAAGGCAAGGGGGGCGGGGAAGGAGTTTGGCGAGCAGTGTGCGTATCTGCTCCCATTTCGGCCCATTACAATCCTATTCCTTCCGGAAATTATGGAAACCAGCGTGGTCGGTCGGAAAACTACCTTTTGGGGAAAAACTTCCCCTAGGGCGGGTTAAGTCTTGGAAAAATAACCTAAAGGGGGTTTCGAAATGGAAACGCACTCGCAAACGTTACGCAACCCGCAAAGCCCACCAACGCTGTCATTTCTTTGTGCCCGTAGTTTTTTGAAGAAAGGAAAAACTGGTTGTGACGGAGGGAAAATGGGTAGCACAAGAAGTGACAGCTTTTTTTTTGCACCATTTTCCTCTCCTCCAGGAACGGAAACACGAAATGGGGCCGTTACGACAGAAGGAAAACACATCCGGGGCGTCCCGGTGAACTTCAGAAATGTTTTTCGGGGAAAACAAGTCCCTTCAAGAGTTCTTCGGGTTTTTGGACGAGGAAAATTTCGGCAAGAAAAAATCGGGAAAACCTCTCCCGAACAACCAATGGCTGATAAGGAATGTGCTCTTGAAGACGTCTCCTCCCTCCAGGAGGGCGTTACGCCGACGGAAAAACCAAGGAAGTAGAGGATTTGTTCTGACGTACATGGAGTCTCGTAGTTGGACCGGAACTGGAAGAAAAGCCGACAAACGACTCGAAACGCTCGACGCACCGGAAAATGTCACCCTCCGCCGGGTGAATTGGTCCTTTTGAGTTTAGTTGTAGTATTTTCTTTGTCCATACGTTCCATTTTTCCTCCTCCACGGTTGGTTCATTTTTCCCCAACTGAATGTGTTTCCCTCCGACTGGAAACGCGCCACCCAAGTGAAGGGCCGCCCAATCGGACACGGAACGATCCGCATCCGAATGTCTAATATAGACCGCAGCAGCACATTCACAGCAGGACTCCTTCTCCAAAAGGAAACACGGGGGAGAAGAAGAAGAAAAAAACATCTTGCGCCCATAAGACGCCCGGTGATCCCTGGGCACGTAATAATGCACGGGTCAGTGAGCCGGGATTGGAATTGGCAATGCCGAAAATGCCGTTTTGCTACAAATTGAAGGTAAATTGACATTTCGGTCGGGAAATTCGAAGGGGGTGCGCGGACACAGCGCTTTTTGGCCCGAGCGAACGGAAGGAAACGGAAGCCAAACACCGAACAATTCACGACTATTTTATTTCATAACTTCATTCCCTCGCCGCGCCGCACCACTACCACGACCCCCGCGCGTACGGTACCCGAAATGGAACGGATTTACGTTGCATTACGTTGGGATTAGTCGAGGTGGAAAATGCGAAACATATCCCGCCAGCGAAGGAGACACTCGGCTTATGCGAGACTTTTTCGGCGAAAAACCCCCAGCCAAGGTGGGTGTGTGTGTGTGCCACTGGCCATTAGGCTGGCAATGGGTTTTACGGAGTTCGTCCAACCGCAGCATCGGAGGATGTTCCCCTTGCTCTGGGGAACAAATCCTAAGGATCTTATCCTTCCGTTTCTCCAATGGCCCCCCGACCGCAACCGAAGCACTTGCCAAAGAAGTGTTTCTTTCGAAGTAGCAGAAGAAGAAAAGACGTCTTTCCTTCCTTCCTTCCTACCTTCCAACCTTCGTCCACCCGAGGAACCATTCAACCGTAATAAGAAAGGTAAAAAATGCGAAGGAAAAAATGAAATATCATCATCCCGCGGGATGAAGGAATTCCTAATGGATTTTTCCGCAGGCGCGCGCTCGCAGTTCGCATTTGTGCAGCGTGCGTGCGACTTTTCCGTTCCGTTTGCGGGGCCAATAAATTTATGGCTTTATATTTCGCACAGGCATAAAAAATAATAAAAATAAAATAACGGCAGTCAGTGTAAGTAAGGACTAAAGTCGCCAAAATGGGTCTGACGCTTAAGATTTTGCGGCATTCGAATAGGGAACAGGAGGAGAAAATGTTCTAAATTCAATTTTAGTTCCATAAACTTTACTGAAAAATAAGAAGAAAAGAAGATTTTGGTTTAAAGAACTTGGTTTTCTTCTGTTCTAAAAAAATTGGAACATTATACACACCATTTTCGAGAAATTAACTTCATCTAATTCCAACTCCACCAAACTCCGGAACTGCAATTTCGATTTGTTTTGCAGTGTTGGAAAATTGTTCGGCGTGAAGATACTCTAACCGGATGAGATCTCTTCAATTACAAACGGACATAATTATTCGTCGACCAAAGTTCGGTACTTCCGATGCGAATGCGGGTTTTGCGTGCCGTGAATCGAACCCGCGCTCCAAAGGACATAATTAAGGAACACTTTAACCATCCGGTCGATACCATCGAATAGAACGCCGTAAGTCGGTCGAACACAGCCAAAGCAACGTGTGAATGTCGTTCGCTGCAGTTGGGTCAAGTCTGGAGTCGTTTGCTTCCGTGACTTGTAGTGATTCTCGGCGGCACTTTGAACGTCTCGTCCCTCTAAGCCAACCGGACACGTTCCAGCAATTCCCAGACAATTACTCACCTAAAACGCCCGACTCCGGTAGAAGGTCCGGTCGCCTAAGCCGATCGACTTAACGACAGCGCGCTATTTAACGCTCGACTTAGGAAGCCATCGCCACGGTCCGGGGTGTTAAAACTTATTAAAACGCGGGCAGGATAAGACATAAATTACCCACACCGGAACCGAACCGATCGGACCTCGGCTCGTATCCTCGGCAAAAGGACGATAAAGACGTGCAGTTCCAAAAACGAGGATGATCTCATCAGCGACTCATTCGTCGGAATGAACGCGTTTCTGGATGGGTTTCTGTTTTACATAAATTATGAGCATTTATATTGCATCGAGCCGACGGACGGAAGGGGACGAGTCGGGTCGTGTCCCCTCTTCGGCACATGTTATTAAAATGTGTCATTACGAGAGCCCCAACTGACCGAAGGGCTCGGAATGTCCGACTGGACACCAAACGCCGGGCAAAAGAAAGTCAAGAATAAGTTTATTATTTCTGGAGGCCGGACTCGCTGATGAGATAATTCCCGCCGAAGGAGAGAATCCGCCCGAACGACGATGGATACGGAACGCGCTCAGAAATGGTAATTACTAATTACTGGCCTCCGTTCCGTATCGCTTTTCCCCCCACGAAGTCAGAGGTTCTTCTCCGTCGTGTCTTACGGATCCCATCGAAATCCAAGGCGGAAAGAAAACGGAGAACTCCAACTCCACCTTCGCCCATTAATCGAACCCCAACATCGTTCGACCGGGAATGCCATCGGATTCTGAACCATTTGGGTTCCTTGTGCCTAGTCGAAGACATTTCGGACTGCTTAAGTCAACACCAACAAACCAACTAATTTCGGGCGAAGGAGGAGCGCGTGCAGCCAACCGGAAGTAACATATCTTTCACCTCCGCCTCCGAACGAAAAATCGCCAAAAACCTCTCCGTCTCTGGCCGTTCAATTCCAATAACTTCTAATCTCCCTTCCTCCCTCCCTGCACCTCTCTGGTTCGGCAACCCGAGGACCTGCCGTGAAGAAAACCCGTACAATTAAACAATCTTCATTTCGGGTGGAACGGGTGGAAAAAATGGGTCTACTCTTGGCGCCACCCGGTTTGGTCGATGAGATTGTTCTACCGAAGAGGGGGGTGTTGGCGGCTCGGGTGGTCAAATTTATGATCAAAACAATAATCAAATCGTTTCGAGATAGGCATAATAAAATATTCCTTTCCCCCATTTTCCCAGCCCGCCTCCTTCTAAACAATTCTTCTCGTCCACAGCCTCTCGCGGCCGATCGGATCTCGAAATGGATCGCGCGAATCGAAACGAAAGAGAGAGAGAGAGAAAATATGACCCCCAGGTGGGGAAGGGTTCGGGGGAACCGTGGCGTGGTTTGGCAGGTTGAAGATGGCGCCTCGGATCCGCGCGTATTGGATGTAAGTGAGGCTCATAAATTATCGTTCGGCCACCAAAGCCACCGTTTGTGTTTGCGAGCGCGAGTGCAGACTGCATTAAAACATGCATCGGGGAAAAAAGGATAAATAAAAAACACATACACACACATAGGGAGGAACCAAAATAAACATTCCATCATCAAAAAGGGCATCCTGGGCATGTTCCCGCTTCCCGTTCCCGTTGCGGGTCGTCTGTTTGTGTGTGCATATAGTTGTAAATAGTTGTTGTTTGTAGATCGAGTATTGATTGCAGATTTTTTCCCTCCTTTCCATTTTTTTTATTGCTCCCGTCGCCGACTTCTGGAGGGTGGTGGGCGGGTGGGGTAAAGAATCGGGAAAAAGGTCGGACACTTACCAATCCCTTCCTTTTACCCCCCTCCAAAAACCGGTCGCATTCACTCGGCGCGAGAAGAAGATCGCCGGTTTCCGCGCCCTTCGGAACTCCCGTCGTCTCGTTTGTTGGCGATTGCATAAATTTCCAAACAAATTCCCGTCATACTTTCACGCCTTTTTATGATGCACGTCGTATGTTGTTGTTAATGTTGATGCTGTTGCTGGTTGCTGTTTTCTTTTGCTTTCCCGTGTTTTCCCGTGCTTTGGTTCGTGTGGAGTGTATTCTTTTGCCCGCTTTGTTTTACGACTTGCGGCCAATTTGGAGATTTATTCGTTCGGATGTCTGTTTTGCTGACTCGCGCTCGCTGCGGTTTGTTTGTTTATCTTCGTTGCCAGGAGAGAGGGTAGGTAGTCTGGGTAGTCGCCTTAGGCCTTCCTAATTCATTGCTTTAGGAAGTGCTTAGTGCGGGGGATGGTCGTTAGAGATGCACAATTAATTACACACATTTGCACCATCTCGGGCTGCGGCTGAAAGCTTTCCCGGTGGCCACCAGAACCCGTTTCTTTTAACCCAACAAGCAAGAAATCGAACGCGGGGTTGGGGTCCCGTTTTTTTTCAGCTATAAATTGACGTTAATCATACCTCCATTTGGCTGTGGTGAGACATAATGAATCCTAACGACAGCCCGCTTACCGGCTGGCTCGCGCACCTGATTTACCGCGGAACACCCGGAACGGGTCGTCGAAGCTCCAATTAAATGTCATTCCGGGTTCGGCCCCGAATCAATGACCCTCCACCAAGCCAAAGAAAAAGGGGGGATCCGCAAATGCACCAATACACCAAATAACATACCACACGCAATGGCGCAACAAAGCACATATGGCGTATGCGTGACGGATTCGATTTCGATGACCTCATCCGTGCAAAAAACCCCACTCAAATCACACACACACAAACGCCAGGAAAAAGTTACCGGACAGATACTCGGGAGGGGTGGCGGATGGGGACAAAAAGTGCATCTCCTACCAATGCCCGAGTAGTGGAGTAGATGCTCCCCGTGTGGTCGTCGTCCTTGGCGAATACAAATGAAGCTGAAACGCAGCACAATTCGATGGGAGATGTGCAGCAAAAGAAGAAAAAAAACGACAACACAACTACAACGGCCAGAAAACAAAACACAAAAAAAACAACCAACGGGAGGTTTTAAATGCACGGCAGACGAAAAACGCAAAACGAGTGCAAAGAAATCTGCACCGGAGAAAATGAAAGCAAAAAAGGTAAAAACCTGTACCGAAACCGAACTGCCGGCCATCCGGTGAGTTGTAAGCGAAACTGTGTCGTTAACTGTCTGATACTGACCGGCGCATTTACCTGCTGCTGCTGCTGTTGTTGCTGTGGTTGCATTCTGCATCTGCAATTGCACCAGCCGGTTGCCATGCGAATGCGCCGGAACTCTCGGAGGTAACGAAAAGTCCGCGCATAAGCCGAACCAGACGGAGCAGCACAAAAATCAAATCACATCCGAAATCGGGTGTCGGCATCGGTCTGGAAACAATGGCAATCTGGCATATGGCATATTGGTACGTTTTTGATTACGAAACCAAAGGTTTTTCCATTTCTGTTGTCTTCCGAATCCGGAAAGCGGAGCTAAGAAGTTTTGAAATCTTGAGAAAAACCACGAAAACGGGACCCCTCGTCTTTGACAGACTGGTCACAGCTGAAGCGGTAGTCCAACTGACGGACCCCGGGAAACGGACCTTTCGGAGGACAAGGCCATTCCAAACTCTCTATTTCGTTACGGTGCAAAGTGATCCTCGCACTGAAGGACACTCGGTGTAAGGAATGGAATGGGAGGGACGGGGAAAAAATGTCCGGGCGTGTTTGTGATGCTGGAAGTTCCTGGAAGTCCATCCCTCAATGGAATGCGAGCCCATCCCGACCTTTCAGCAACAGGTCCAGTCCAAAACATAACGACGTCCTTCGGTATCCTGTCGAGGCGAGCAGTTTCGGTTGGAAAACTGATCACACGAACGGCCGGATCGATTAGGTCCGCTTCCCAGCATGGTTTTCGTTCGGCGATCGACGAAAGCGAAAGGACCAAGGGTTTGTATTTCTCGGGAATAGGATCATCGGAGACAACCGTTTTCCCTTCGAAGCATCCCCAGAAAGCCATCCGTCATGCAGCGATAATTGATTTTTGACACTCCTTAAGATTTTTGTTTTCCTTTCCGGAGGATTCGTCCTTGTACCGAGTTCTGACCTTGCTTTGATGTTTTTGAATGTGTACTATTCCTTTGAACGGCATCGTGCCATAGGGAGGTTTTTCCCAGGGAAATGTTTCACGACGAGAAAATGAGCCATCGTCGAAGGACTCCTGTGACGCGTTTTTGGAGTTTTTTTTATTTAGATTTAATTCTCCCCTGGCCTTTTCGCAAACAGATCCTTATCAGGCGCACAAAGAATCGATTACGCAATAATTAAATCAAACTTGTTTTCCCCCAGCTTTAACTTAAAGATCACGCAAAAACCAAGGACTCAAACACGACGAACTGAAGAAACCTCAGACCCGTCGGCAGCGGAAGTGAATGCAACTTCCTCCTGGTTTGGTTGTTTTGCGCAGCTTTTTTTTTTGTCGTAAGGACACTTTTCCCCACGAACCCTACTATTGTGTGGTATTTCCTTATGTTTGTGCGAGAGCGTTACAAAGTATTTTCCCGTTTTTATTTCCACGCGCTTTATGTTTTGTTTTTTCCTTTTGTCATGTCTCTTCCCGTCGTGGGCTTCGTTAGTTCGTTAGTGGTTCGTTTGTTCGCATTTTTGCGCACCATCGGCCGGGGGTAAAAATGGGACCCCAGGGGAGGGCCCCTCCTACCCGGCAGTATTCGGAACCCGTCGGAAAAAAGGGGTTCTGTCTTCGCGAAGCAGCCAAAAAAGCAATCGATCTCACCGGGAGAGCAAGGGATTTTTTCGGTGGATTCCAACGGGAGGCAGGGAGGCGGGGTAGAGACAAAACAACCTCGCTTGAAAATTAAAACCGTCCGCCCATTCACACACACACACACAGTCACATAGGATTAATAAAAACCTTTCCAAAGAGAGGAAAAAAGAAGTAACAACCAAACAAGAATAACATCTCCGCGTAGAATATAAGAACCTGAGGACCACGGAACAACAGCAACTACAAAAAAAATGTAACAAAAACGTAAATGAAACGAAACGAAAACCATCGTCCCATCGGGAGGGAAAAGCGAAAAGAGCATGAAAATAATGAAATTCCTAAAAAGGCTAGCCGGCACACGAATATCCGTAGCGAGTACACAAACTGTGTCACCCCGTCGGAGTTTGCGTATTTTTTCCATTTTTTTTCTATAGCTCTTAAAAACATTTAAGCGTCCTTCCTCTCTCCTCTTCCGTCAAATGGCCTTTGTCGTCTTTTCGCTCGTAAAAAGATCCGCCAAGAAAGAACCATCCGGACCGAAGCTTGTCGTAGAGCGGACCCCAGAAAAGGCAAGGAGGTCCCGAAATGCGCTAAACACCCCGTGATCCTGGGGAGGGAAAGTGAGTCTAGGGAGAAAGCCCACAGACCTCTAGGGGTGTGTGTGTGTGTGTGTGTCGGAACGCAGCGGGGTCCCTAACTCTGTCATTTAGCTGTTGGTACATTCGAACCCCAGCCATTCGCGTTCTGTGCACTCGAGCCACAAAGCGAAGGATAGAGAGAGCAAGAGATTGAGAGTTACCTTCAAGACCTCGGTACAAATTGGAACCCCCGCGGGAAAACGGAGAGCTTTCATGCTCGAGGAAAAAACTGGCAATGGACAATTCTTCGGCAAAGTATGAGGAAAGGGAAAGTATGATCGTTAGGCTGACCGAGGCACGAAGAGAACAGAGAAATAGATCTACATTGCAGTGAGGTATTGAACCTTCTACCATTGCAGGTAGGAAACGATGCGACGATCAACGGGAAAAGCGATCACCAACATCGGGAGAAGCGGCGAATGCAACAACGAAAACCCGCGCCTAGCGCAAGGTCGAGATTGAACTAAAAAATAAAATGGAAAAACTTACAAGAAAAAAAGAAAAAGCGGAAAAGGGGAAAGAAAAGTAGGAGAAAAAAGGGTACACGCACGGCGATCAAACATAATGAATAAGAGCAAAATTGAAAGTCTCCTTTGATCACATAATTGTAATCTTCGATATTTTCCTCGGTTTCCCATTGTTAGCCCGTAAGCCCCGGCAGGCTGCTTAGAAGATCGTGTGGTGGTCGATTGTTGTTATGTTTTTTCTCTTCATTTTTCTTCTTCTATTCTTATTCATCACTCTTCCCTTTTATGCCTTTCTTCTCCTTTCCCTTCTGCGGGACGGGAATCGGTCCGGGTGGAATTCGGACCCTTTTCTGGAAGGTGTTGTGTTATGTTTTTCCCCCGTAGTGATCCTTTTCTTCTCTTTCAATCCACAGCTTCACCGGCCGTCCCTCCGTCCAGGGGGTTATTTTCGCTTCACTACGCAGCCATAATGCTGCGTTTTTGTGTATTAGCGCTTTAGAGTTTTTCCCATTTGTCCGCCACCGGTACAATGGTTGTGTGCGACGCTGTTTCGTTCCAGCCACGGGGCATTAGGAAGGGGTCGCTTCCACTCCAGTGGGTCACGAAAAGCTCTAGGGCGGGCTAGATGGTTTCAGACCCATTGGGAAGACGAAAGGTTCAACTAGCCGAAACGTACCATCGCTGGTCGCTCGCGTCCTTCGTCGGCTGTGGAACATATGCTTTCGTTGTCTTCACGCCCGAAGGCTTCTGCCCAAATGATCATCTGCGCAATGGAATTCGAGCCGCAACGGTCGGAGGCAAACGGAGAGAAGAGCGGACGAGCAGGAGGCGATTAGGACCTCCGGTACCGGTCTTATGGATTCGGTTCCACGAAACATACGCAAATGTACAAGTACGAGTTCGGGAGAGAAATAAGCAATCAAAACAAGAACACAACGCTTGAGGACATTTTAGAAGTAAACAATCTCCTTGGACAAACACTGATCAGAAGAGAATAATCTGCAAGAAGATGAAAACGGCAATAGAAAATTGGCGGTTGGGCCATCTGCAAGCCACATTTATCCTGTTAAAATGTTGCACAAATCGAACAAAGAAAGCGAAGCCTGTCCTCATCTTTCATTCATTCCGGGCAAACCATAAAACATGCTAACATTTTACATTCGTTTTGCATTTTCGTTTCATTTGGTCCTTTCCAAATGAAAAAGAAACGAAAGCATAATATCCCTTGCTCGAACATTCAAAGGTTTGTTTCGATACCAAACTCTCTTTTTATTTTTCTAAATTTAACTTCTAATTCAAGCAAACATACTGATTTAAGGGCTAAACATATTTCTTCTAATTCCCAAAAAATTTCCCTCTGTTATTCAGTATGTTTTATGGTGGTATTCTTTTCAAAATTGAACACCTTTCAAGCAACCATAAAAATACATTTTCCTCCTAAGCCCTAGAGCAACGAATTGTCTACATGTGGGTAAAAGAAAAGGCTTAGAGTCCCTCGCTGCGTGCCGGATTCAAGTTCAATACCAAAACCATTCCCAAAATACCGTAAACGACAACAGGAACCTGATGCTGCCGTTTCGCTTTTCGCTAACGGGCGGACTGACATAAGCTGGAGAAACAAGAATAAAATTCAGAACAACAACACCAACAACCACCACCATCGCCAACAAATGGCATAAAAGACAATCCCAACCTCGCCCAGCATGGGACAGGAAAGAGTTGAAGACGGTCTGAAGTGAACCAAGATCAACCGGCAGAAGAGAACGGAAAGCAAGAATGTGTGTTAAGCTTGAAATACGCTTCAAGGAGAAAATCAGATTAGTGTCATCTGGAAGAAATTTTATTTTTGGCTCCGTTTTTTCCCCCGCTTAGTTTAGCTTCAGCTCGCCGTGCTTCGATCTTCGTCAGTGCTTGTGTTTTTCATGTTTTTTCACTTTTGGTTTACTCATCCCTTCCTTTTGAACCCTGTTTTGACGCAATGAAGGTTAACGCGACATCGGTTCCGACCGTGGCAGGTTTCCTGAAGACCTCGAAAGACCTGAGGACCTTGTTGAGCGGTCGAGGAACATACGGTGCGCGGTACGGGTGGGTGGATCACCGAACGATCTCGAGAGTAGGGAAAGAAAAAAGATACATTTATTTTAATGTTTAGAATTTTGGGTTTGCCGTTTGTCGTTTCGACCAACCAGTTGTTGCCGTCTCCAACTGGCCTGTTCAGCACGAGCGTTAGTCTCGGCAGCATAAATCGACGAGACGATCAACGACGGACCGGGCGCATCATAATTCCAAACTGACCAACCCTCGGAGACCCATTTCCCGGTTCCAAATGGAATTGAACGGTCGGCTTTTAATATTTGAGGTAAAAAGTCATCAAAACCGTCTCCCGAATCGAACATCGTCGAAGGAACGGAATCTTAAACGAGCAGTTTTGAGAATGAAATGAATATGCAGATGAGATTGTTTTTAATATTATTTTTCTCTCCCCCCCTTTTCGTTCCGGCGGG
>KE525025.1:214564-257140 GCA_000441895.2 Anopheles sinensis
CCCAACTTGTAACTGGGTCAAGATGGTTCTTTGTCAGCTGCTTACGCATTGTCATATGATCATGCGGCGGTTAAGGTGTAAGCCCGACACCGCATTTCGCTGACGATGAGTTTTGGCAATTCCATTCCAAGTGCTGCGCTTCCGCGGTGCGGGTTCCGACCTTGGCTATTTTTGCTGACGCGATGTTTTGCTTTCCCCTCGCGCTGTCGGTGTGTTATGCAAAGCGTGGTTCTTGGGTTGCCGTTATGTCATCCACGGGCTTTCCGGCTTCGTTGTTGTCTTATCTGTCGAATGGTCGTGGTTGGTTAGCGGTTGGTGGCTTGAGGTGGGAGACGGCTGGGGTTGGCTAGCTGTCGGGCCAGCTGGGTCGCTTCAAATGTTTAGAATTTTGGGTTCGGCGTTTGTCGTTTCGACCAACCAGTTGTGGCCGTCTCCAACTGGCCGGTTCACCACAAGCGTTAGTCTCGGCAGCATAAATCGACGAGACGATCAACGACGGACCGGGCGCATCATAATTCCAAACTAACCAACGGGGACCAACCCTCGGGGACCCATTTCCCGGTTCCAAATGGAATTGAACGGTCGGCTTTTAATATTTGAGGTAAAAAGTCATCAAAACCGTCTCCCGAATCGAACATCGTCGAAGGAACGGAATCTTAAACGAGCAGTTTTGAGAATGAAATGAATATGCAGATGAGATTGTTTTTAATATTATTTTTCTCTCCCCCCCTTTGCGTTCCGGCGGGGACACCTAGTTTGATGATATCTTTTGATTGAAAATTATTCTGAAGAAAACTAAACCTGTAATCATCGTTTTCGGTTGGTCTGCATGTAAATCTCAGCGCGACCTTCCACAGAAGCGGTTTGACATTGCAAGTAACCATGGCAACGACAAGTATAGCAAGCGATTCATAAACGATTCATAAATGCAATCCAGATGATGCAAGTGTCAATATACGTTTATTTTGTATTTCGCCCATAATGACATTACGAGTGAAGGCGACAATGGAGTCCCTCCATAAGCGAGCTACTTTAAGACCCCAGACTTTGGACAACCTAAAACACTCCCCTGCAATGTTGCCAAACGGTGTTTAAAACGAGTCATTCCCGTTGAGTCATTTCACCGGCTGCATCGATAGAACCGAAAAAAATGGTGGTGGAACCACTTTAAAGGAAAAAAACTGGACCGGTTAGACTTAAACCTCGCAAGACAGTTCATCGGGGCGAATTTACATTTTTGCCAAGTCACGCAGCTTGCGTCCCCGTGCAAGCCCTTTGAATAGTGGCCGAAAATTGAAAGCAGCAGCACAGCATAAAAGGAGGAACTCCACACACATCTGCACCCTGCGTAGAAACTCGACCGGGTCGTCCTGCCGTTATCTAGATGCCGAACATCATGATCCACCACACTTGGACGAGGAGTTTTCCCTGAATCACTCCTCGGCAGCCCTGCCGGAATGGAATGTGTGCAGAAGACGGTTCGAGACCCGGACAATGCACACATTGTTCTATCGGTGTCGGGAAAGGTTATTTCTTTTTTCATTTTTGAGGTACCCGTTTTAATTCCCTCCTCTCGAAATTATGTGGGCCGTACTCAAGTGAACACCTTCCGAACGTCCGACCGTACTCGTTTTGCTATGCGGAATAAACGCCCTAAGTAGAAAAAAGCAGCTCGAGTCAACGCCAGAAGAGGCAGAAGAAGAAACGAAGACAAATGTCCAAAGAAAAAAAAAGAATCAAAAAGTTTCTAGTCTCCAAACGACGTCTGGTTACGAGCTGGACATCGAGTGGTTCTGCCGTCTCCTGCCCCGTATGTCGGCAGAACACACACGTCCCAAATTGTGCAGACATTGTGGGCGCGCTCGAGTTCTGGTTCCCCGTTTGGTTTGGCCGATGACGCAGGCCCGAGCAGCCTGCCGTACATAAATAACAAAATAACATCACACCGATAATGACCGACGTTCTCCACAGTCCGTGGAGTCGCCGAACAGCGGGAGAACCCTCTAAAACCATGGTATATTCCCTCCCCGGGGATTGATTACGGTCAGACTAGGAATGACCTAGAATCAATCAACATACGCTCCCTCCTTCCTTCCTCCAACGAGTCCGAGTCCTTCTTCATCACTAAATTGGGAATCCTCTCGAGAATCATCTCCCTGTGTTTGAGGACTTCAAAAGTTGGACATCATATACCAACTAGCAAGAAAAACAAACCCCGTCTTCAAGTCTTTGGTGATTTGGTCCGAACGAAGTCGAAGGCAGTAAAACACAAACGGACAGAACCAGAACAAGCATATGACTCGTCGAGCGCCCAACTCCTCGGTGTTATTCTTCACGTCGTAACGCCACGCAAGGAAGTACCCGAAACAAAACCACATCAAAACACCGAGAACCGAGTGGTAGTGGTACCGTCGGGCGGCCCGAAAACCGGGCGGGAATCGGGTCGATAGCACACGCCTTGCCACCTTTTTTTACAGCCTCTTAAAACGGCCATAAAGTTGTTCCCGAACGCCGCGCGCACGCTCGCGTTTTATCGCCCTCGCGCTCTGCTTGCCCTACCCGTCCTTTTCCCCGTCCAGATTTCCCGGAGCCGGTTATGGTTTTCCCAGACTCCCCACCAATCCGTTCATCGTCAGCATCATCATCATCATCGGCCTCATCGGCGGAGGATGACTCTAAGGACGGTACGATTTGAGGAATGACATAAAATGTTGAATGATCCTCCCAGCATCCTCCTCCGGGGGGGAGTTTTGGGAACGGTAAGGCACACGGCCACGCTCTGCTTGGTGTCGTCGCTCGCTGGTGTCTTCCGACGGTCGTTAAGCGGGCACACATTTTAATGACACTTCCCCCCTCCTCAGTGTCTCACTCTCTCTCTCCTCTCATCGCTTTTTGTATCTGAACTTCAGTTCGTTCTAGTTCGTCTCAGCGAGTCGCTTTTCGTGTCCACTGTGGCCTGTGAATGAACGGCGCACCAAGTCGTTCTCTTAGTCTTAGGCGCAACCGTCTTCGGGATAGTGTTGTGCGCATAGCACAAGGCATGGTGGGGAGGCAGAGGGCCAAGGCGACACGACCTTGCATTTTTTTTTTTGCGCTTCTGCTCTCTAGCAGAAAGTGCGCGCGCGGATAGACGTTACGCCGTGGCACCACTTAGGCATTCCGGTGTCGCACTACGGAAAGCGCCGTTGAACCCACCGTGTGGAACATTGTCTCTTCGCACCGACCCCCACCTCGTTTCTCTCTCTCGGGAATAAGGAATTGGACAAACGACGACGGGGACCTAAAAGAGGCACAAAAAAGAACGGGATGATAAATCGAGCAGCAGCAGCGTTTGCATTCAAACCCGTTAATTAATCGACTCTCGCGAACGCAAATAAACGGTCACACCATCCCGTGCTCAGGCCGGCCTCCGGGCCTCTGGGGACACACAACAACGGCAATGAGTGCAGCGATATCCGATATCTGGCCGAAAAACCCGCCAAACGTTTGGACGCATCCAAAGGCGACACCAGCAACGGGTCTTGATCGCCGTCGTGGAAAAGGTCGCGACTCGTTCGCCTTTCGCCGGGGATCACAACACAAGGCGAAGTGATCGCATGAGGCGCTTGCTATAGTTAGGACCAAGTCACACACACACACACACACATAGGCCGTCGATGAGGAATTCCTTGCAAGGGATCTCGCGTCCACCCCGAACAAACGATCGCGAACGCGCGCAGATGGAACAACGGACCGCCATCAATTTCGTGCTGCGATACGACCATCGGTTGATTATGAATGATCGATCGTTTCTCTTCGCTTCTTTCTATTATCTTTTGCCTGGTAAAGCGTGGTTTTATTTGTTTTCTTTTTCCCCATTCGGCGCTCGTCGAAAGGAGGGTTTTGTTTTGGTTTCCGAGGTCCCCCGCCAGGGCGCGTTGGTCCGTCTCCTGCGCGAATGATCTGCGCGGGGTGCATAATATAAGACGCGGATATCTACTTTGTTTGCCCGCTCCGCACAATCAAACCGAGACCCCCCAGCGTTCCCAATCCCAATTCGGATCGTGAAGTGTGTGTGCGCCCTTTTGCGTCGCTCATATGCTTCCCGAAAGTGACTTTGATTAATATCTCACACCCGTGGTCCAAGGTGAACCGTGTATCCCTTGGGTCGATCTGCTAAACACGATCGGATCGGTTCCAAGGTTGCGCTTTGGAAGACATCAATTTCGATTGCATCCATTCGTTAAAGAACCTCCGTCACGATCACCGGTCTAGGATCATCTGGAGAAGGAGTTTTTCCTTAAAATTACATTCGTAGAGGGAATTTTACGTACCTGTTTGCTGAATACAGCCACATCTTCGCTAAAGGAGTCTGACGAACAAACGTCACCACCGGCCACGCCCGGTTCTCGTGGGGTGCAGGTCGCTAGTTCACACTTTTCGAAAATTAGCGCCAACAGCGGGAATAGCGGGTGTCTGTGGAAGAGAGAAGAAGAACAAATGGGAGTGAAATTAGACCAGGCATGTAAGGGCAAAGAACACAATTCATTAAGAGGAGCGTCAAAGGATTAGCGTTGCATTTCCATTTTCATTAGCAGCGCAACTCATTTGTTCCTAACATATTTTCCCGGGCGTAGGCAGAAACTGTTTGTCACTCGGGCCAAAGGAAGGGCCCCTACTCTGGAGGTCCCTTGTTTTTCTTTCCGTCGTGTTTCGCTGTCCCAAACCGAAAACATCTAGTAATGCCGCGTGTAATTTGGACGGCGCTAATGTTGGAGTGAAAATATGCCACGTAATCGACACTCGGCTTAGCGCGCTTTCTCCCCACCGGTCGGTGGAAAGACCGACCCAGACCGGAAGACGACGGTTGGACCGACGCTCGGCGAAAGGTGGCCGCGACGAAGGATGAGGAATGGAATCAGTGTGGATTAATGTACGTTTCGTGTGAGTAGAATAAAAATCCACTCCCGGGGCTAGTTCGGTCTGATAGCGTTTGTTTTCCTCCCCGACACGTATACACACCCTCCCGGCATCGTGTCCTCTCGTGTGCAAGTCATAAAGTAATCTATGGAAAGCCACCACCAGCACCACCATCGTTTTCTTTTCGTCCGGCCCAAAAGCCCACCGAGTGCCGTGAGCTATGAGATCAACAGCCGAAATAAAATCCCTCCCCGGAAAGTGTGTCCGAACCATGTGTTCGGAACAGAACGGAGTGTGAGGAGGTGGGGGAGGAAGGACTGCACGGGCGGGATACACCACGAATGGGTGAAAGCAATGTCATTAGGAGTTTATGCGTTTGACAAATGTTGAATCACGTCCCTCTATCAAAAACGCCACACGATGGCCGCGAGAGAACCCGGTTTCGGAAGTCGTTCGTTCTATTTACTATTCTACCCCGTTCCCAGGGTTCCCTTCCACCCGAGGCCCTTCCTCCGTAGCCCGAATGCATGTTGGGCAGCTAGAATATTATCAGTGCCAGGAGAAAAAAACGTGGTAAAGGAAAAGTCATTCCCCTTTTTACCATATCGCCCGGTGTGTGGCCACGATGTTGTGTTTACTTATTTGTAGCATTTCCCTCCATCACTCTGGAGGTGCCCCTCTGGAGGGGGGAGGGCGTCGGCCAGGTGACGGAGGACGGAAACATTTGGGCCTGATGTAATGTATGAGGCGTTATCTGACTCCATCCATCCAAGAGACCACAACCATTCACACGCGGGTATTCCGTTCACGCATATTCGTGTCAATTTACGCGCGATGACGAGTTGGCTGTTCATATTTGATTCCGGTCTGCCAGCGTGTCTCGTGTGGGACGCGTCAAAAATCAAGAATACAACCAACGAAAAAACCTCGCAAGAATCCCTTTGTGATGCTCATTTCGTTTTCTCTTTTTTTAAACTTTGCCACGCTTCACACGTTCAAAGGAGCCCTTTCTTATTCCCTCGTTAGAGTCTTGAAAAACACTCCACGACGAGTGAGAAAAAGGCGAAAAGATTTTGCGCGATAAGATCCAAACAACCTCGGCTGAATAAGGGCTCCTCCACTGGGTTTCCCATGTGACACGGACGGGTTTTAAAAAGCCGAGGAAACGGTAAAACCCCCTTCGAAAAGGGACTAAAGCCGGGCTGTCGATCCCGTGCTGTTGTGCCGAATTCTGATGGATTTATTTTAAACGGGCTTGATAAGAATCTCTCTCGCGCCCGTCAGGATTCGCGGCTCGTTATGCCTCCAGATCCTCCCCCAGATAGGGTGCTCTCGTGTGGAACACGATGAAGTGTAAACTTCCTTTCCGACTGGGACGGGCCCTTTTGGAGTGTTTGGCTTTTGACTTCTTGCGGGAGCGTCGGCAAGTGTCGGCAAGTGTCGGCTTGACAATGTAGGAAAGCAGCATGCAGCTTACATTCCCTACAACGATTTTGTAAAAATATGCGACAGTAAACAGGTTTGGAAGTTGGGTAAGAATTTTAAAGGTGGACTAAGTTACAAACTTCTCACCCTCACGAAAGGCTGCGCGACACCTGCTGAAAACGGGCCTCGCACGGTCCACATCTTCGTGTATGTGTGTCTGGGACTTTTAAGGCAGAAGAGACACCGATCAAGAAGCACCCAAGGTACTTGGGTTGAGTACGCGTCGGAATTCGTTCAGGGTGACTAAGTTCAGTTGACCAAGAGTGGCATGGTCCGTTATGCCAACGTTGGTCGACATGGAGTTCAGTTCAAGCCATGATGGTTCGAGAACAATCTCGACCCGGTCGGTGATGGAGAGCCTCCGTCACGTGTGGGAAGAAAGAGAGAGCGAAGAACGAGTGGATCGAGCATTACCATTGCCGTTGATGTCTATATTCAATGTTTACGTGCCAACCCAACGGTCTGAATGCAACCGCGTGTCCTCGTGCACCACGTGAAGTGTGCAATTGTGTGAAGCCCGAACCCGATCTCAGATACACGGGTTCCGTGGCCACGATCGGTCCGCTTTTTTTCCCTTCTCAAGTGGAGGAGGTTCTCTGGAGGGATGCAGTAGCAAAATACCTCGACGTTTACCTCACTCGGTGATGGTTCCGCCAGCTATGGGCAGCGAGGGGAGAAAACTGAAAGAAACCCCGGCCAGAGTACCTCCACCGTATTATTAGTGTGTACATGTCGAAGGTTGTTTAGTGTAGATAAACAACACCGAAGGAAACAGAGCAGACACTCCAGAGCGTGTACGGGGCCCTTCTTTCGGACGGACGTAGTGGGCCGGCACCGGATTGCATCCCACACGCAAGTAAACACATACACCCGCCATTGAAAGACAGTGTGTTTAGTGGCGGCTTAACCACCTCCTTTAGCGTTCGTCGAGGTGCTCCCCCGGGAGAAAGCTACCCCAAAGATTCCGGTGCATCCGGATGGGACAGAAGGTTCCCTCCTACCGGTCGCTTCAGTTGACGGTGGAAGAAAACTAAGAGGAACGAAAAAAATAGCCCTGAAATCTCGGCCGCAGACGACACCGACGCCAGTGTACGTAAATATTTTGATAATGTCACTAAATATTGTGCAGCATCCAGCAGCAGCCCGGCTTCGAGCTGGGGGAAATGCAGCCGGAATTGTTTATGTAATTTGTACGATATTTTACCCTGGAGTAACTGTTTGCCCTCCGCAATCCGAACCTAGTGAACGAAGCCTGTCTCTAGCCTAATGGCTTGGGAGCATTCAGTGTCCATGGTATGTCAAGAAAGTGAACAGCAGAGTTCCGGAGAATGGCACCCGTTTGAGGGGAGGCAAACAGTTTTAAACAGTTTGGTACATTGCAAAAATAAAGTAAACCCAAATGGGAATGGTTCCAAACAAGCCAACAGTGTCGAGGGACATGTGTCCGTCTCTGGAGCATCGTTGTTCTTCGTCCAACTGTTCTGCTTACTCTCAGGCTGCTACGATCCGGAACACATGCCAGTTCTGCTCTTGGAGTTGTTTGAAAAGATTTTGTTTGAAAAATCATTTGCATCAGGATGGCCCTCCGCCGTTCTTGACCGCAGGAAGGTCGGTGGCGCAGGGGGGGCGGGAAGTGCGTTCCGGGGTGAAATGCGGGGGAAAAATAAAACGCAATCCGTACACATATGCGCCCGGGCACCCGGTCTCCGTTGACGTCGTCGGGAAGTGTTCGGTAAATATACACAGAGTGCACCGGGCGAAGATGCACCCGTTCGGCCGTGTACGTGTTCTCGGGCCGGGAACATGATGCAGTGCCAGTGGGTCCGTGCCTGGTAGGCTGCTGCATCGTGTACCTTTCGTCCGCGTGCCCTTCGCACTCCAACCGACCGATCATGATGATGATGATGATGTCGAAGAGGCAGAAAAGGCGGCATAAAGAAACACCCCTCATGTCCTTGTGCTGGGTCGCTCTTCCCCCCCTAGGGAAAGGGCAGGGGTGGGATGGGGTTGCGGGACCACAGGAGGTGCGTTCGAGTGGGTGGTTGGGAACCTGAAGCGGAAGAAGATCGTTGTCGTAGTTACCCGTTTGCGGTTGCAGCAGCAGTGGTTCAGCATCGCCGCCGTTGTTGGTTTACGTACTCTTCTCCACCGTTTTACAGCATGCAGGCCGTAGAGACACACACACACACCCGGAGCAGCTGCACTGTGTGCCCTTTCCACGCGGGGTTTGCAGCGAATCGTCGAGTGGACGAGATGGAGGAGGGTTTCCGCCGTTCCTTCTTTTATTGCCGCATTTTATTAGCTGTCTCATTTTCTTCGCTGTCGCCCGGTTCGCCAAGCGGAACCTAGTGAATCATACGCCTAACGAGATGCGATCGTGGCCAGCGACACCAAACACACAAGAACACGCCGGGAAGCGGGAATAAATCCGTCCGAAATTCCGTTGCTTTACCGAACGAAACGAAAGGCGACTTTGTTTTGACATGGTGGCACAAGTGCAAAGGTGACTAGATGAACTGTCATCTTTCCGCCAGCTGTCATACTGGCATCGCGATGTAAATAGAAGTGTTTGTGCTTGGTTTTTTCGCTTCGAAAGGGTGCAAAGAATCCCACACGGCCCAGAACGCCAATTGGAATGCGCGTGGAAGGGAATCAATCTACAATTCAACACATTCGTCGTCCACACTTCACGCGACACCAGCAGCAAGCCTGCAGCGTCTTCATCGTCACACAAAGAGCGCGAAGATGACGCGCCGATCGGAACGGGATCCGGGATCTCGCTGGCGGACGACGCGTGAACTTTGGTCGCGGTTCGTTCGCGGCCAATTCGTTCCTCTGGTAGGTATTTTCTCTTTTTTTTGCTTTTGCTTTTGCACGCCACGACAAGACACGGTCACGCACACCAGTGTTGTGGTGGTGCATCGAATGCAGTCACGGTGCGAAATGAGTTTCTCGCGCTGCACGCAAGACACAAAGTCGCGCTCCGCGATCTTCATCATCGTCATCAACCAGCCGCAACAGCGCCGCCTTCGGTTGCGAGTTGGAGTTTGGTGCGGGCCGGAGGACCTTGTCACACATACACACCGGGTGAAGGGTGCCCTGGCAGTGGCATCTTCGTCCGACGGACGACGCGAATCAAACAGGAAGGCCCCAAGTTGACGCCCTGATGATCGTTTATTCATTCGCTCGAAAATGCTCCCGACTCGCAGAAATGCCATTTAATGCCACGAAAGATCGACGGGACCGGCACCGTGTCCTCCACACGATGCTTTCCCCCAGGCGCACCAGACGACAACAAGGTTGCTGTCATACATAAAGTATGAATTTTTAATGAAACAGAATCACATTTTGGCATTTAAAACGTCTCAACCGTTCGTTTTTCGGCCGGTTCGCCGTCCCCGGAACGGGATCGGAGTGGAGGGGAGAGGGGGATTTCATTTTAAGGGATTTGGATTCTGACTGCTTTCCCCTCTCTCCGTCCACGTTTTCTGCTCTCCTCCTCCTCTCCGTTGGCCAGTTTATTTTATTCCTTTCCCAAACCACAACACTCACTTGTCACAACGAGTTCCTACCGTTAGGACCGGAAATGCAACCCAACTGAATGAAGGATGCTGCTGCATTACAAAAAAATAAAACATGCATCGCATGAATGCACACATACATTTCCCCGGCTCCTTCCCGACGTCACCCTTCTACCGTCCGTTCCGGGATCTCGATTCCGAAATAAACGCGATCGCGAGCTTAGCCGGGACGACGATTAATTCCAGATTATTGCCCCCTCAGCTTCTCACGAGCCGCTTCCTTGTACGAGGTTTTAACGAGGGAAATAAAACGGCGGATCGATCGCGGCCCGGCCATGAAACGGAATAACAGATAAGATGCTGATGAACCGTCCCCGTTCCGGCGAGTTTTGATGAAGTTGTCGAACAGAGATCGTCGTTCGGCTGCGCGATGCGTCACGTCCGTAGCATAAAAGTCTTTAATATATCAGCCGTTGTCACTATTCATTAGAGGGTACATGCCGTAAAATAAAATCCACGGCGTGTGTGTGTGTCCAAGATATCAACGGAGCCCGGTATTTAACGATGTTCTACAAATGTTCGCCTGCATATTTATGCAACGTGCTCGCATGCTTAACGGACCGTTTGTTTGGCTTGTAAGACACTTGATTGCGTTTATTTAACTCATGTTGGCAAACACATCCCCGCACAGTTTAGACTTTTATCGCCCGAGGGATGTTTGTGGAATGCAGTTTTTACAATGCATTATGATTTATGCGCCGGTTAGAGGAACGATAAAATTGAATGTAGATTAAAGGAAACAGTTTTTTCTCCTTTCGCAAACACTATAAAGTGTGGGAAAATAGCCGGGTCGCTGTTGCAGTGTGCATAAAAATCCGCCGTCACCACGCAATCGATCAACCGATGATAAGTACTTGACGAAACCAATTCGTCACACAGCCGGCACAAATATTGTTCCGCCAAATAACGACACACTTCACTTCACTGCTGTCTGTCGATCAAATAAACAGCTGGAAATAAATTGATAACGGGTTGGCGGAGCCAACGCAGGGCAAATCCGTGTCACGGTCCGCGTTCCTTCCAGTCGCCGACAGCGTGTGCATACAAGTGTTATAAAATTAATTTGTACGACACTCTGCGCGTAATTATGTAGCATGCTCCCGCACCGGACCGCCTTCATTCGCCTCCCATTAAAGCCCATCATTTATCCATCAATGCTCTAATCGCTCGCCCTCTCTCTCTCCCCCCGTTGGCCTCTCCGGTTCCTAATCGTTTCCGATCCGGTGGGCGGGTGTGTGTGCATTAAAAGCATACAAATTAAAAGATCACTTCCGCTCGGTACGGTGTGGACACAGCACCCTCGCGCCTTCATCTATTTAATCAATTCTCGAGCCACTCGAGAGAAACAAAAAACATAATCGACCGGAATCAGGGAAGCCAATGGGTGGTGGCGGAAGAGGGGAAATAAAACACACCAAATGTTCCCAAAAAAGTAAAAGGAAAAACTAAACTCGCGCATATATGTATGAACCGTGGCCTCCCCCGTGCGGACGGACGCCTTCATTCCCGATCGTAATGTGTATAATAAAAAGCTGCGGTAGCGATCGGATGATCAGATTGTGTGCAGCCACACGCGCACTAATGGGATAATAACGGCCTACAGGGGGAAACGGCACACCGACCACAAGCCAACGTCGTCGAACGGTGGCGAACAAATTGCGGTGCAGGCTGCCCATTGCGTCCATATATCGTGCTTAGGTTGGTTTTTGTAGGCTCCTTTAGGCTCTCCGTTCCTGCTGTAGCAGGAGGTCCTTTTTTGTCCTCCGAGGTCGGCGAAGCCTCGGAGCCAGCCACCCACCGCAAAAGGGCTCCGGCTACTTATCGGGCATAATTATCCCTTTCGCACCCGACCCGAAGCGAGCGAGCGGAGAGACGGACGGCGGGCAAAGGGAGGACCCAAAAACTGGTGAAACAATCAATATGCACCCACCGTCCGACCTTTGGGAGGTCTTCCGGAAGTGTGACAGACGGCCAAAGGTCCAAAACGGAGGGTCTCCCTAACAAAGTTAGTAAGCAATTGAATAAATTTAGGAGGCACCGAAGCGGCACAACCATCGGGGAAACAAAAAAAACAGGACAAGAAAAAGGTCCAGGTCCTGCGCCGGTTTTTGAAGCTCAAGATCGAAACAACGGACGACAACAGACGCCAGATGCTAACTATTGAACAATGTTGGGGAAGGTTTCGATGCATCGCCAGAACGGAGTAAAAAAGCAGGAACCGAGGATCAACTCGTTCGAACCTCCAGCAAAAAGGATGCTATAAAACGGATAAGCTTCAAAAGGCACTGTAATTTCGCTTAATAGATTGATCACATATTAAATTTATAGTTCACGGTGCCTGTTTCCACCGCCCAACATCCTGCCTGTGTGCATCCGAGACCGAGCCCGCGGTGCATATCCCTCTAGAAGGAGTAAAAACAGCCACTAAAGGATGCCTAATTTAATAGGGTATTATTAGGAAATTTTGTAATCATCATAATTATCTCCTGTTGCAATTCGTTATACGATTCCACACCGACTCCGGCGGTTTGATTTCGGACCATTCCGTGAATCCCGTGGTCCCGAAAATCGACGCATCGCTCCATTGGATTAGCTAACTTCACCGTGGAAGATGCATCGGCTCTGATCGGCAGTTTATCACCCGTGTTTCGTCCTCCACCGCCCTTTTTCTTTAATATCTTAACTTGATCTCCTCGCTCGTCAAGATTAGCGAGACGTAAAGCGGGATCAAATATGCAAGGAGGGAAAAGGCGAAGCGAAAAGGTGAGGTTATAATTTTCTCCCCAAAATGTTTACCATTCCGAGATGAAGCTAATAATTATGCGCTTTTTGTTTTTTTTACTATTAAGTGTTTGTTTCTGGGTGTTGCTTGCCGCAGCATCGTTTATCATGGAGCATCATGGTGGAGCGAGATGGACGCATTTTCCACCGTAGGAAAAAGGAATCGAGTCGGAGAGTAACGGTGGCTGCCTCTTCCACCCTTGGTGACCGTTGCGTCCGTTGGAGACGGAATGATTTATCGCTTTTTAATGTATTAACGCGCCGAGAGAATGTGACGGAGTCCGCCGAGGCTTCGGCGGTCCAAGAAAGTGCAACTTTTAATGTCGAAATGCTGGGTACAGAGGACTTGGTCTTGCCCGTTTGGGTCCATTTGAGGTCCGGCACGTTCCGTACGGTGCGAAAAGACGGGATCCTCCCCTCGCAAGGGGAAGTTCTTCCGATGGTTTGTGTGTGTTTTATCGGTCAGCGTTGACGAATTGATCGCGTTCCGCAGATACGATCGCGTTATTAGCGAATGAAGGAAGTTCTTTGTTTTTCTTCTGATGGTAGCTTGCATCTTGCGGGGCAACGGGCTGTGTGTGTGCAACAAAGTGATGATGATCTTCACACTTGGCCATCCGCAGAGAACGCGACTACCAGCCTTTGCCTTTGCCGCACGAACAAACCTTGAAGTACCGTGCGAAATTGAGCAAGAATCCTCCTTCCTAGAGCCCTTCTTTCAGTCCGTGCTGTTGGGAGATCTTTTGCCTCCCTTAGTTTAGTGTTTGAACGATCGAAACAAGAAGGTTGTGACACACTTACCCGTAGATAGCTTCTTTATCACGCTTGTGTATGTCTGGCTGCACTGCGCCCATGTGACTCGAGGCCGGTGAAACATGACTAGAGGATCCGTGGTAGCCGTGCATGCCGACCGAGGCCGCGGCGGCCGCATGGTTCAGGTGCGGGGAGTGGTGTGGTGGTAGCCCGGACAGCGCCGGAGGTCTGTGTCCGGCGTGTGGGTCGTACATTCCGCCGGCGCTCGCGTCCATCCCATAGCCGTGGAGGCCATCTTCGTACTATTGTGGGGGAAGAGAAAGAGTGAAAGAGTGGTCGGTTAGCGGTAGTCGGTATTTCGAATAAATTACTTCACGATGACGACGAACGCTTTCCCCGGAGATCACAATCCCCTGCCCTCGCTAGATCGTGTTAACCCTTGTTCCTTGATCTGCTCCGAACTCCTCGCGAGCACTTGGAGATTACTCCCGGCGCGTTGCGTGCCGTACTTGACCACAACGAACTACCATTAAATCTCCGCCTGAGTCATTATAAAAAGCCTCCCCACCACCCACCGGCTGGATTTGCCCCGGGAGAGACCTTTTCCCCCCCTGTGGGCCTTGATCTCCATTTGCTTAGCATTCCTTCAATCCTGGCACCCTCCGGTTCTTCTCGTGTAAAATGTAGTTCGCTCCGAAGCTGAACTAGACCAGAGGCTGGGAGCCTACGCCGGTCGTAAATGCGACTACATAGGTTCGCTTCCTCCGCAAGTCGTGAATTTGATGGATAGAAATGATGATGATGAAGATAATGATGTTCCATCATAATACACCCAGCGAAAAGGAAAGGCACGCGGGAAAAGGAACGGCCCGAGTCTGGAGAGAGCTACAATTTGTGAGCTATAAAACTTGCCGATCCTGATGGTCACCCCGTTGTTGTTTTATGTTTTTCTCGTCCAATCCCCTCTCCCGGGTGGTCGGACTCGGAGGGATCCATCCATTTTCTGTCCAAAATCCTCTTAACGGTGGATGAAGCAATATCATCAGTGGTAGGTGCGAAAGATGGAACTAACGCAACGAAATTACCGCTAAATAGATAATGGCCATTCCGTTCGTGAGAACTAGGTGAGTCAAATGTGAGGCTGAACCGGGGTCAAGCAAGGCGAGAATACACAAATAGGATGTGGCCCGCAAGCATTCTCCAAAATCAATCGAACACCCGGCCTGAATGCCGAAGGAAGGAAAATTAATATGTATGAACCGTTTTCCACTTTGCTACACTTTTCCCGCTTACAGCGATCGAGACAGGATGTCGTTACTCAAAGGATTTTATGCTCCCGCCGTATCGTAAAGTGAAGATTGTCCCTTTTTATGGTGCTCGGTTGCGGTTTCACCCAGAGCTCTCCACCGAAAAGGCGTCCTCCTCGCCGACGATGATGACAATGTTGATGGTGTTGATGGAGGTTTGGCCGACCTTTTGGCGGGATTGGCGTCTCCGGTGGCGGAAAGGATTTCAATTTGTATCGGAACGTGCATGGATTTGACAAATTCTTTGCTGCCATCGCGCAATGGTTTTCATATGCCGGCCGTATTTCGGGTGTACCGTTTTGATGCCGCGAAAATTGCCCCTCTGCGCCGAAGGGGCCAACCCCCGTGCCGTACGTTAAGCCATCGCGTGCTATGGAAGGGAAGGATTCTGCAGATTTGTTTCCCTGTTTTTTTTGCTTTTCCCCCTTCTCAAACAGTACTTTCTTCGGCCTCGCGGAACACCGGTTCCGTGTACAAGGAGTGAAGATACCGAAAGTACAAGCTTTTAGTGAATCCTTGGATACGTGCGTTTTTTTTCCTCCCCAAGCCCTGTCTTCCATTTTCGCATGCATCGAAGGGTGGAGCCATAATTGAAAAACATTCATTTTATGTTTTTCGGTCCAATTCCCCACCGCATCGTTACGCTCCACCGCCGGGGGCCCATCAAGGCAACACCCGAATGGTGCAGATGGTAGATGGAAAATGGGTTTTCCTCCACCCCACGTTCTTCCCTGTCTCGGTATTGAGGGGAAACAGAAAAAAACACATACATCGAGGGAAGACGCGCAGCACCGTGATCATCATTTCGATACAGAAACTCCATTTTATCTTCCGGTTACAGCGCACCGGTGCCGGTGCGGAATGGAACCTCCCGAAACAAAGAAGACAAAATGTCGACGGGCAGAATTCCGAAGACGCAAACAAGCCGTCGAATTTTCGGCAGAGGGAAATTGTACTGGGGTTAAAAGAAACCCCTTTTTCTCGTATTTTACAACCAAAATCTGAATCCGTTCGCGCTTCGCACCGTTGAGAATCAGGAAAACAACAAGGAAAAAAAAGAAACTAAACGCCAAAACGCCTCCCGTCGAGCCAAAAACTCGAAAAAAAAGGAATCACCGGCGGGTTTTCGTTCGCTCGACCGCGTAATGGGAAAAAGATGCTACGCGGCCTCATATCATATCTCCCGGCGGTATTGTTGTGCAATTTTGTGCCACAAAACCGAGCAAAAGAGCAACGCGGCAGGAGAAAAAAGAAATAAATAAATAAATACGCAAAAACCTTCCCTGTTTGCCTGCCCGAAGAAGAAGCGCAGCCAATCGGGTGAATTGGAATTGGCCTCCCGATGGGTTTGTCGTCTTCCTGACCCGAGATCCGAGCGCAGAAATGATGGCGTGCCGTTTGGACGATTGGAAGAGTTTTCGTCGTTCCCGTTCCGCAGCTTCGAGAATCCTTGCGAACGCTTCGGGAAACACACCTCGGGGCAGAAGGCAGAACGTATGGCAAATCCGGCCTTAGTGTCGAAATGGAATGGGAATGGAATGCAAAACACAAACGAAAAAAAACAGGCCAAACTCCCGGAGAAAAAAAAACATGGCACAGAAACACACGAGAAATCAGAACCATCATCAAACGAACCACACCCGTCCCGGTTCTCTCGTGGATTCGTGAAAGACCCTATCCACACCCAAGGACTCGCCCGGAACCCATTTTGGAGATTCCTTCATCCGGGGGAAACGGCAAAATGAGGTTCTCAGAACGCCGTTAAAGGGTCCTCGGAAGAAAAGGAAAAACAAATCGCTGTAAAAAAAGGCAATGGAAGGAAGGATGTTCTATTCTCGAGAGGATCACATCCGGACCGAAACCCCGTTCCGGCCGCGACCTACGATTAGGGAGGGCCATATGCGTGTGGATTATGTGTCACCCTGCGCTCTGGTGTGGTTGCCATACACAAATCCCACCAGCTAACGAGGAGAAAAACCAGGGTCCTCTCGGGTACGGAATGGGGTTTTAACGGGGGAAAGGGTTTTACTTCTGTTTACGACGACTCGTGTTTACAAAGTAATACCGAACATTAACGATACGGACAGAATCCAGACGCAACGCTGGATGAAATGATCGTTTAGCGGCGGAGTGATTAGATAGGTTTATTTAGCTTTAATCATAATTAAGACCGATCGTATCCCGGCCGAGTGACAAAGATCGTTGTCCTGTGGGGAAGAAGCAGATCGGCACAACTCGAAACTCTACAGAGGCAAACAAAAGTCTTGTTGCTGTCAAAATCCTGCTGGTTTCCGATGGATGAAAATTGATGATGGGACGTTTGCGTTTGTTTCCTTTTATTAAGGACGCCTGGGCAAAAATGGGACCCAAATTTAAACAACTCCCAGCCTCCCAATTAGCTATATGCAAAAGAATGTGCCGTTTCCCACAGGGCTCAGCCACAAAACAGCGACCGAAGCCTACGAATTCTTCTCGGAAATTATCATCCTCCCAGGCCGTCCGGGGTGACTGAAAACATTTGGCTGCGAAAAAATATTATTTACAGCCAGCGATTTGACGATGTTGTCCCAGGCCACACGCACACACACACATAGACACACAAATGAGCTCGTTCGAAAACATCTTGAACCACGATGTGATGTCTGCAGAACGCGCTCTGCTGAGAGCAAGAGCGAGAAAGGAACGGGCATCGAGAACGATGATTGATTATGTTCTGGCGGATTTTGACACCCGGGATTTTCGCCCTCCCCAAGAAATAATCAGGGGAAACGTGAGACGACGACAACGCGACCGATCTGCGCTGTGGGCCGTTTGGTTGGTTGAACATTTTGGGAAGAAAAACAGGCCCACGAGGGAAAAACACACAACAAGCGAGTCAAGCAGACCTCGGAACCTCCGAGTCGGAGTGTGACAAGATGCAGAGAAGATATTGGATCGCTGCTCGTCCCGGGTCCGGGTCCCGTGCAGTTTCTGTTTTCCTCATTTAGTATCGCACACATTCATCGCATCGCACTTCGTTGTTGTCGCCACGGATCGTTGTCTCCGGCACTGGCAGTCGCCGGTTTGAGCCTCACATAGAGCAGCGCCAACATGTGCAGCAAGCAACCACGTCAGGGTGTTCCCTCGCTGGATGAGATGGTCCCTGGATCCGGAGATCACGGGATGAGCTCGGTGGACAGAAGAAGATGCGGGGGACAACAACGTCGACTGTTACTTGACACCCTCGGGTGTCTCCCGGGAGAGAGTAAGTCATTTTTCAAACTGCTAAAAGCCGATCCGTACCATTGCGGGAGCTTCGGTCCGGGAAGGGAGGGACGATCAGAAGATCTCGCAGAAGCCGAGGGTGTAGGAGGAGGCCATCTTCTTCACACGATACATCTCTCCGTTGTTCGTCTTTCGGTACGACATTCGGGACTTATTTTGGATCTTATGCACACCCGAAACCGGGACGCGAAAGGAGTGAAGGGAGAAGGCCATGTTTTCCACTCCGGACAGAGCCAGCTCCAACGCTCGATGACATCGATAGGACGTGGGACAACATCACTAATTTCCCATCCGCCTTTGCTCGGGGGAGTCACGCCGAGTGGGAGAGTCAAAACCGAGCAATGCCCTTTCGTGTAATGAGTAACCATACCCTTTACCTTCGGTAATGTACGTGTGTGTTTACAGAACAAATGGACCTCCGAGACTGGACCCTGGGGAAGAAGGTAGGGATGTTGATGAACCATCCGCAAAGCTGCACATTCATTCTGTAGGACATCAGAATTTTTGGGAAAACGCACACATTTTGAGTTTTCGGTCACATCTAACTAACGTGTCCGCAACTACACGGAGTAAACCAACCCGAACCCCATTACGGCGCATGACTGCCTGCCTGGACGTTGATAACGTGATGCTTTACTGCCACTACCACTCCCCGACCTGGCAGAAAAGGGTTTCCCAGCAAATAGTCGAGTAATTGATATTAATACAAACTCCGGCCTGGGAGGGAGCGGGTTCGAATGGGAAGGATTTTTGATCCCTTCGACCTTTCCCGGTCGACAAACAAAATCGTCATCATCACCGGCCCTCACCAACAGTGACATCCTCCGGGAGGGACCGAGAAGCTGATGCCTCGGTAAACACAGAACTAAAGGCGGGGGAAGTATGACTGGATGGACAGTAATCGGTCCCGCGTGTTTGTAGAGAGAAGCTGTGATTTTTGGGCCGGACAAAGAAAGGACTCGGTCGTGTGTTCCCCCTTTCCCTTCTGCTCTCCAGGGCAGATCGGCCTGGATATCGGTATCAATTAGGACATCGCCGTCGGCCAACCGTCAGGCCGACCATTTGCATAAAATTAGGACATGCTTACCGCACGAGATAGCGATAGCGTCGGCGAGGGACATTGCCAGCCAAATGGCGGCGCACTATAAACACGGATAAATGGTGAATAAAGAAATCTGGCCCCATCGGAATCATGTCGGATGTAGGCGAGTCAAGAATAGCTACTGCTCACTCTGGGGACTCACTTTCTCCGGACCGACGTACCCATTAACATGCATATTATCCCGAAACGCAGTGACAACGACGTCCCGATAGGCAAATCCTATCCACCAGCGGCGAACACGCTCGAATGCTAACCGGGGGGTAAAAGCAGTTTCCGCCTGCAGAAGTTTTCCAATTTTCAACCCAATCAACCGACACATCCGAATGGCCAATTATGGTCTCCCACTTACACTCGAGAACACTGGGGAAATTGAGATTTTTTTCCTATTCTTATGTGATTCTTTCTAGATCCATGTCTACATCCCATCTAACCTGAAGGAACGCCGGGGGAACGGACGTGTTCTCAAGGAGCCTGGCTTTTGGGAGAGGCTCGAAGTAAGCAACCACCCCAACGTAAGTCCCACTTCGTTTTTATTTCTGAACAAGTTGATATGGAGATTTGGAGATCGGTTCGCGAGAATTGAAATGTTTTCCTATTGCTTTTATGTCCTCTTACTTCCCGATACAAGTATCATCCTCTTTAGTGAAGTGTGTGGTCGGAACTGAAGAGGAAAAGATGGTCCTAGATGGGTGTTTTTTTTTTTGGGGCCAACGCACTCCACCATCACCTATCTCGGTGTGTTTATTTTCTTTTCGGCTCGTTTTCCTACTCCACTGCCTCGAAAGTGGTCGAGTTTTTCGGGGCAAGAGGAGATTGTTTTCTCGGTCTTAACAGGGCGGAAGGAGGAAAATGCCGTTCAAAGGGTCGTTCTTAAGAGGGAGAACTCTTCTTCTGCTCGTGGGCATCTTGGGATCGGTTTCGACCTTCGGTGGAGAGTTCCTTTTCTGGGACGAACGCACCTCCGAATGGATTGAACAAACCGGTCCGAAGAAACGCTGGACCACTTTTCGTCTAATTGATTTTAAATCCTCCACCCTTGGGGCTCCCTTCGTCGCGGCGGCGGTCATGCTCGATTGACCGGTCCGATTAAATGCATACGTACAATGTTGCGCCCGGTGGTACCTGACCCCGAACACTTCTTCATGACGAATGTCGAACGCGGTATGGAACGCTATTGATCGGATTTAGAGGATCTCGCGCGCAGAATTCCAAACGCGGTGGTGGGTGGGAACGAGGGGGAGTGGGGGTTTAGGATGATTTTCACAAATCATACTCATCATACCGAGCCGCTTCCCCCGTCGTGTAACAACCACCTCCTCTTGCTTCTCCAGACACAATGCACCTTCTTGGCGGTTGGTTTGAAGAAACAAAATCCCTCAACACACATTACACCATAGGGTTGAACCATGGTCCGGGTCTCTTTAGAGACTGAACCCGAAGTCAAACTGGCACGTCACGCAACCCTACGGGAGGAAAGAATCTGTGTGTGTGTGTGCTTGATATAACCAACTCTTGATTGATTTTTTCAAAAGAACTCCCTTTTAAGCTTCGGACAGTGTTCAGAACCGTTGGGAGAGACGCGTGCACGGGGGGCGCGCGCGGAGGGTTGATCGGAAAATCGGCCAGTCATTCTTAGTTGTCGAAAAGTTTTCTATAGACCCCGATTACGGTCCGGACACGCAACGCAGCCTGCACCGTCGGTTTCTTCGCTTCGAAAAGTGAGGTTAACCCACCGCAAGTGGGCGAAAACGTAAAAGGTTACCCTTTCGGTTGGTGATGTTGGTTGGGTCCCCTGCTCGGCGCGTCTTGCCGTCTGGTATCTGGTTGGTCAGTTTGCCGTGCTGGGCTGCGTGCTGGGAGCGGATAATGCTGCTTTCTTAAGCGACCGCCAATAAAATACCCAACATGATCGCGAAGCCGGCACGAGGAATTTCGAGAGAGTGCCGCAAGTTGGGGTTGTCCAATCAATTTGGTCATTTTAAAACCTACAGCAGCATCGGCAGCAGCATCTCCCCTCGGAAAGCCCTTGCTTCCGAAGGGTTCCAGCGGGGTTTTTGTATTGTGCAATAATATCTGGAACCGATGCCCGTAACCGAGTGGCGTGATCTAACAGCTTCCCTTCCTATCGTTCGGGGATATTTCGAGGGTGGGCCGGTTTCCCTTTGTTCCTCGACGGCCACGACGGGGATGGTTTCATGAAAAGTTTTTGAATATCCCAACCCTCCCACCCATTTGGTCGAGGCGCGAGTTATGGAACGATCGCGTAAATCTATTGCCCGCTTCTATCTGAAAGATGGGAGGCCGGGGGCTTTCTTTGGGACGAGGTTGGGCGAGAAATTCAATAAAAGCGCGCCAAAAAAAATTACCATCACGAGGTCCTTCGGAGGCACGGTGGGTGTTGGCTTCTGTAACGCTGTCGTTTCGCTGGCCTTTTTTAAAAACAGGCACAATTCGATCGGCAGGGAGGGAGGTGTTGAAACACTTTTCATTCCGCAAACTTCTGGGATGGCGATGGGAGGTGACCTTCTTTTCTTTTGTACTCTCGCAGCACCCCCCCGAATGGTGTAAAATTATTTTCTCAAAAAGAGACGCGCGCGCTCGATCGGGTGGGCGGACGGTTGAACGTCTTGGGCGGACGAAAAACGGCGTCGTCTCCCGCGAGTTTGAAAGGCAAAACCCCGCGCGCAGAAACTGCAATTACGGTTGTCCGACGCGCTTTTGGCTTGTCCCGCTTTGTCCGTGCTGCGGGGGAGACGCGGACTCGAAAGAAAGACCGGAGCACAGGCCGGGCCAGGAGCCGCGGCCATTGTAATGGATTATTAAAAACAAAATTATGCAAATGAGCCGCTTTTCTTCGCTTCTCGAGCGACGGCTCAAGTTCGGCCGCGATGGACGTCGTTACATTCGGGGAATTTTTATTGGGTGTTTGGTGTTATCTGTGGCTCCCTCGTAGCTTTTTCTCTTGTTTCACCATTAGCAAAGGAGACTTTCCTTCGTCCCAGGGCCCATTTTGCATAGCTTGTTCTAACATTTTCTACTTTTCTCCACCTTCTCCAACACTTAGGGCCGACTTAGGGGAAAATCTTCTCGCTCCCCTGTCCACCATCTTGTATCTTGTGGTGAAAATTATGATCCCCCGAGAGTGGCGATGGGCAAAGAAAATCCTGCTATCGGTATTCAGCACCAGCAGGATTCCTTTTTATTTTGTGTTTTCACCCGAAACAACGAAACAATTCCCATCCGCGGGCGCATAACTTGAGAACTTTATTTTAATTAACTAATTATTTCAACCAACCAACCCGGGTCCTCCTCCCTTCGATCGCGGCCGTCCATAATAATAATTTCGGGTCGAGTTTTATGTTTCCTCCATCCGGAGTCCCTCCATCGACTCTAAAATCCATTAGATATCCAAGTCGTGCCAAAAATTACGCCCTGCCTAATTACGCACACCAAAGATCGGGGGTGCAAAAGAGGGAGGGGGTGTGGTGAATGAATTTGTTGGCCTTTTTTGTTTTTGAAAACATTCCGTTTTTCGTTTTTCCAAACAACAGCATTCGAAATCCGGAAAGTGAAATAATAGGAAAAATGGAGCGCCATTTTGTAGCGGCGCCGGAATTTTGCACCGTGGATAATCGCACCGTGAGTTTTCCGTGTTCCGGTGTCCCGGTACAAGGGAACGACCGGAAACTGGTGGCGGAGGGGAACGATAGATAAACACATTAAGCGCAATAAAAATCTGTGTGCGCGAAATTTATGCACAATTATTAATGACGGCACCGGAATTCGAAACTTAGGCATCGGGCGAGATGCACCACCACTGTGTTTCTGTATGTGTGTGTGTGCGGGTTTTTTTTTCACCCCAAAAGCCGGATTTTGTTTTGTTGTTTATTGGATTCCGGAAATGCGGTGGCGATGGCAAACCGGAGGTTGTAATTTGCCAGACGGCCCTTTTATGGGTTTCCTAAACATGGAGTTTACCACAAAAGTCGAGTCCCGCCGGGAGTTGGGGTGCGGAGTGACATAATTTTATATTAATGTGCAATAAAGTATTTTGACCTCACTGCGATGGAAAAGGGTGGGAGTGTTCCCACCCACCTGCACCTACACGCTGGTCCAACTACTCCGACGTACGAACGCACGCACGCACGCATTCGATGACACGTAATAAATAATCCATCGGCTAAAGACTCTCTCCTCCACCGAAGGCATTCCCTGCAGCCAATCGAACGATGCATTAAAAACGCACAAATTGCCAAGTGCAAGTGCTGATAGGGAATAATTATGCTGGGGTTCGATGGCCACAAAAAAGAAAAGCAAACCCCGCTTCACGGTTGAATAAAACAAATCCGAGCTCACTTCCGTTTCACTCGATGGGAAACTCCTTTCCGATTTTGCCGAGGAGTGGGGATGGGGTCCAATTCGCGGAATCGCCACACATTTCAACACCGGTCCAAGGGGTGGCCAACGGGGGTTAAAATCGGACAGCATAGCACCGCTTTTCACCGAGAAGGGCGTGCGTGTCACGTCAACTTTGACATGAGTTGGCCCCCGGTTTTGGAGCCCCCGAGGTAAAAAGGTCCCGAGGTCCGAGCCCTGACCACCGGCGGTATTTCCCCTTGAGTGTGTGTGTGTGTGTGTGTGCTAATAATTTCTAAGTGATGCCTTTTTCTCTGTCCCAAACCCCTCGTGGGTCAGTAATAATTGCAGCTGTGTTGTACCACCTCAAACATTTATGCCTAAATTACAATCAACGACTTTCCAATAGGCATAATTCACGCAACATTAAATATTCATCGACCCGTTCATTGACGAGCGTGGTTGGTCGTGTGTTTTCTTTTTGGAGGGAGAAAACGAAAAAGGACTTCTTCAATGAGGAGAGGAATTTTGCACAAGGCGTGTTGACAAGTTTTGTTGTAGTTATTTTTGAAAATAACACACCAAATCCGCTTTTAAATTGCAAAGGAATACATGCAAGCATTCACTATCTATACATTGCAGTGTGCACAACATACATTTCCTCCCGTGGCCTTTAATTTGATACTTTTGCAGCGTCATTCCATTACTGATGGAGATCAGTTTGATAGGATTCTGAAATTGCATCGGTTGCACCTCGCAACCTTCTCTCCCCTCCGTCCCGCTGACCCGCGCTAAAAATATAAACTTCAAAACTTTGTTCATTCGAATGCGTCGATGAGTTGGCAGAAAAGTTGTTCCATGTTCCTAGGGCTCGTAGTGCTGGTAGGAACGAAACTCAACCTTCCTCGTAACGAACGATGACTGGAGTTCTTTTCGAACACGAGAATGTCCTGCGTTGGAGCGCAACCCTGGGTCAACCTTTAATGCGACTGCGGAGGGTTTTTAAAGAGACACCAGGACATTCACCGACACCCAGAATTCTCGGTCCCTGAGTTCGTGGGTGCGTGTGTGTATGTGTAGGTGCCGCGACAGTATTGTTCGAGCCGTTTTCGCTTTCGCCGACTCATACGCCAAGTCCGGGTCCTTCCGATTCCGGTTGGTAGCGGTATCGAACGGAACTGACTCAGCTGTTTCGCCGAACAGTGTGCCGAAAAATCGAATGCCACCGAATATTTCAGCCGGAGCGAATGTCCACCCCGAGGGGTGGGTAGAATGTCCTATACACCGAGGGCCTTTATTTGAAGGTACGACCGGTAGGAGAACATTAAAAACATTTTCCCAAACCCCGACGGAACCACGGCACGTCGCAACGTTGCGTTCGAAGCTGGGAAAAGGAAATGACCCTTCTGTTTGGACACCGAATTAACATAGCGCGCCAAGTTCTGGCTGGCTGGTTGGCCGTCTGCCTTTGGCTGGCTGGCCGCCATTGGTCAGTTCGCCACCGGACGGAGGGACCGGATTTGAATTTCTGTTTAATTCGTTCGAGCTCGAGGGCTGGGGCTGCCCCTAGCGCGTGGCCCCAGGACATACAAACACACACACACACGCGCACGTAAACAAAGGCGGAAACCGTCCAGACATTCTCTTTGCGAGCCAGTGTTTGTGTGTGTGTGTCCGAGCGTCTGTGGCTCGGTTTTCCCTATTTCTCTCGGTTAAATGGATCGAATCGAAGGGAATAATAATGTAATGCCGGGGAAGATAACAAACCTTCGGAACGGCGGCCTCGGGTGAGTGAAAGAGAAATATTTTGCGTCGTACAAATAGGGTAAGGAAGTAGGAAAAGGAAAGCAAATTTGGAAGGAAGAAAAAAACAACGCACACACACACACGGCCCGTCGGAAGGGGGAAAACCAGCAAACCTCCAGGACCAGGATCAGCAGCAGCATTGGTTCGGAGCGCAATCCCTGCAAAGGGGTGGAAAGGGTCCTGGCGAGGCGGGCAAAAGAAAAAAGGATCATCAATCAATTCTATCCGCCGTTGTGCGCTGCGCCGGCCATTTTGAAATTCATTACTTACATGCCATACGCAGGCATCGGGCATTCCCGCCGCCCGGTTTGCCTCCACCGTTTCGGTCGCTGTCAGGGCTGGAGGGCAAAGGGGAAGAGGAAGTCGGCCATGCACACAGAAGCGAACGTAACGCTAATAGCTACATCATCCGCAAAATACATGGCACAGGACTATCGCCGGAGCCGGAGGAGAAGCCGGAGAAGGGAGGATTCTCTGGCGCTGATGGGTTTCCGAGTGAAGTGGGTTAAGCGCAGGAGAAAAAGGACATACACGTGCGCGCGTGCATCTCCCCCTCGCCGCTTTTCCGGGAGGATGTCTGCCCGCTACCCTCCCCAACCGCCCAAGAAATCCAGACGCCTTTTGAACTCGTACAAACAAACAAACAGCTTCCAGGAGCCGGAGCCTCTTAATAAGCTTTTTCGCGGAGGGAATTAAATGGAACAGAAATTACCGCAGAAGTTGTACCAGCTGCCTTTCCGGAGCATGGTGCGTGGAAATCTCCAGAACAGCCTCCCGGAGGGCATGGTAACTTTCTGCCCCAACGCTCGGTCGGAGATTTCTTCCAATCTTGGAGTCGGTGCCCAAGAATGTCTGCCGACAAATCTCTGCAACATACTTCAATAACTTTTCCGAGGCGGTGAAGAAGTTCTGACGATTTCTACAATTTTGGACAATCGCAACCCATCATCTCCGGAGTGGCGGAAGTACGCACTTGCATTTGGAACATCGATATCCGATTGGCCCGATTGGCTTCCGAGATCGAAGTCCCCCCTTCGAAGAAGTGATTAGTCTTGGTACTCGTCTCCCGATAAACACTTTTGGAAACATCGAACCCGCGGAGGACGTCGACGGCGACGCAAACCGGGCGCTATCAGTCTCATTCATCGGTTCACGCGCCCAGCTTTCGATAGCTTCCACCCTTTTCCCCCCAGCTTCACCCAGTGCCCGACGGGAGAGGGAGAGATTAGAAGCCTTCCGGTGGGTGCCCGGTGGAATGATAACTCGGGCAAACAACAACCCCCCTCAAGCCGTGTCCGATGTCGACTCGGGTTGTCCAAATTCCCTGCTCTGGAACAGCCAGTTTGTCTAGCGCACAACACAACACCACAACACACCTCGTCGACGTCGTCGTCGTTGTCGTCGTCGTTGTTGGGTTCACCTTATCAGCGTTCGCTTGCTTACGCGGGCCGGCGTGTCACCTGAGGTAAAATGCTACCATCACCATCCAGACCATCCAGGCCTTCCTCCTAGAAGCGTCAGTCAAGTCAGCTCGGGCTCGTAACATATCGGACCGGTTGTTTGGAAACGCGGGCAAAACATAACGCCCATGGTCGGAATGGCGGAATGGTGGAAAGGCAAACAGGAGGTATTGATAAAATAATTCAATGATTCTAATCACCGACCGGTCGCGGAGGAAATGATTATAACTCCCCTGTTCACCCTCGCCCGGGGTTTTTTTTCCCCCGTTAGTCATGCTTCAGAAAAACCAATTGGTGGCTATTTTCGTGACGAGTGGCGAGAAGTTTTTGGGTGGAAAAATTCAACCGAGCTGAATTTAATTTCATCCAACAATGTTACCCAATTGTTTGGAAAACAGATACTTTAAGTATGGAGAAAAGGGTGTTTGCCTTCAGCGTGGCTAGAGGGATGCAAAGACAAAATTAAACAAGTCATTTCAGGTAAATATTGGGACGATTTTTTAACCAGCTGGTAAAAGAAAGATATTCATCAAATAACCTAATCAAACTGTTTTAGTAATTGATTTCGATTTGATACGACGTACATCTTTGCCAGATATTTAGTGTAAGTTGATAAACTCAAACTTTATTGCATCATAGACAACCCACGTATTAATAATATAATTCTTTGTGAGCTTCAGTTCGAAGAATAAGTTTTCAACGCTGAATATAATTAAAATGGTATACTTTCTACACCGAACCATTTTCCTTTTTGTTCCTCTATTTGAAAGGATCGAAAAGAAATGTTTGAAACATTAGCAACGTTTTTCGTATGCTTTTTAAGCTATTCACTCAAGTAATTGAGCTTCTCTTTACCTCCTATTCTTAACTCTTATTTATATTTTAAAGTTTGTTTCTAAAGTTTGTAAAAGGCTATAATCCAAAAGCCTGTAAGGATATGTTATCCCATCATGTTTTATCATGTGAAAATCGGTGTTTATCGTGAAATCTTCTGCATCGTTTGCAAAATTTAGAGAACAACGTTACAAAAATAAAAGCCTTAACAAAACAATCAACCATTTGTGTAAAATAAGGTATGCGGGTCGAATATTTTCGAAAGATGGCAAAAACAGATAACACCAGTAACAGTGTCCACTTATCATGGAGATAAAGATCTGCGTCTCCGTCTAAACTAGCTATTTTTTCGTCTCAACCGTGCCAAATTAACAAGTTTGTTATCCGAAAGGAAAGCAGGCGACATTCGGGGGCCCCTAAATTAAACCATATTTAACATATCCTCGCGCGGGTTTTTGACGTTATCTTCTCTAAACAATAAAGTCGGTCGGGCTTGTAGAGCGCGAAGGCGGCGGCCGCTCGGTTCAGATTTCGGAAAGTGTTGAAAATTGGACATGATAGCCCATCCATCCAACCATCCATCCATCCATTCCGGGGAACTAACGGAAGCTCGATCGACGTCGAGAGCTCGTTACTGAAAACTCTGGGATTGGTGGTGGTGGTGGGGGCGAGTGTGGAAATTGTACTCAATTGAAATGGAGAGCCATCGTTAGCACGTTCTACGCGGCCTTAGAGAGTTGTAGCGATGCGGTGAAGCCAGCAGAATTGTCGTCAATTGATGCGATGGACGAACGGACGACGAGTTTGGTGTGTGCGTTTTCCGTGGTTGTTTTTATTTTTCTTTCACCAGCGGGATTTCGGCTTGCTGGCCATCAAGACCCATGGTGGCCATCGACGGCCGGCCGTCTAGAGGGCGTACTGGAGATGCTGGTCCGTGTACGCAAAGGACCGCATTTTGGGCCAACGTGTCACAAACATCATCAGCACATGTCAAAGGCCCGTGTCTTCTGAGTGTATTTTTCGTGTGTATATGATTTTTTTTCGCTGACATTCATTCCCTCCCGTTCGGAAGGGTGCCAGAAATTCACACGATGAATAAGTTTCGCGAGAAAAACGACTTCTGAGTCACCGACGGCGTGCGATGGTCATCCTTCACCGGGATACCGAGGCATCATCACCATCTCTACTGCTAGATGTGTGTGTCATCACTCGGACCGGTGGTCGTTGACACACTTTCCGACACCTTCTCGCGGACACGAATTAACCTCAAAAAATCATAAAAATTTCAAGCGATGTTCAGAACAGAACACGGAACACCGACAACACCCGGAGTATGGTGGGACTATAAAACCGGGTACTATACGGGTTGGCTTCGCTTTCGCCGCCAGCCCTGTAGGTCCCTTTGCTCAATCTGGGCGACGAAATAAATAAACAGTAAAGAAAAGACCCCAGCTAGATACCCATAAGATGTCCATCGGCATTTCGAGCGTTGAACACGTCCAGGGAACATCATTAAGATTGTCAAAATTTAACCCATCAACGACAGATAGAAGACGCACAGAACTCCAGAAAGAGGACGGCCGAATAAAATATTACCATCATCAACTTGCCTGACCGTGGCTCGAAGGGCTCCGCGGGGGAAGCCGTGTTTGGAGGGTTTTAATGTGCCCAAAATCATTTCACGCCAGGCTCACCTAACGGCGTAACGAAGCGAAGCGGTCCTTCTCTCTCTCGGTTGATGTTTGTTTGTTTGTTTCGTACAGGTACCGAACCTATTCCACCTATTTTATGGCATCAAGCAGGCGGTGTGTTTTACTTTTTGCTCCGAACCAAGATGACGGGTTTGTGGTGCAGGGTTTTTGAAGGTTGCCAACGTTACCGGGATGGTCACCGTAATCCTTTCGGTCAGCAAACCCCGATGGCACATGTGTTTTGTCACCTAGTTCGCCGTTCGAATGACTCGCTGTTCGTGCGAAAAGAACACAATCGTTACTACGGAGGACGGAGGACTTTTCGCGGATCGAGTTGTTGGTGGGGGGATGACCTGCAACATGCAGTCGCGCTTTGCCGCATTATGTCATTCCGTCGTAACATCGCTGGTTACATCGGTTCCACCCTCGCGTTCTCGTTTTTATCCTTCCACTTCCTTTCCTTTTGGGGTGCAGTGTGTGAAGGTTGGACCGTGAGTGTTGGCGACTGCATTTCGATCGATCGGCAAGGCCGAAATCGACCGTTACCGGGTTTGTTTTTGGTGAGATTTATTTCCCGTGGCCCTTGGCCCTTTCGGAGACAGGCGGTCCTACTGCCTCGAATCTGCATACATCTTTCGTGCACACTGTGTGCCTCACGCTGCGGTGGAAAACAACGATTTAACGATCGCTTACCTAAACCCGCTGCGCTTTTGGCTCGATGCTCGTTTCGATGCCGATGCACCCCCGTGGGTTGGGTTGGGGGTCGATCCCATTTTGCCCATTTCCCGCCGGCGGCGCCAACCACCGAGAGAAGGTTCCCTGCTGTGGAAACGGTGATCGAGTGTAAAGGGGAAGCTGGGATTTCATTCAAAAACCGAGGAAAACAACAACGGATGCAGTATTTTTTCAACCACTTGGCACGGGTGACACCTTTGTGTCTAATTTTTCTGTTGGATTCCGAAATCAATTTCTTTTTATTTTGAGGAATTCACTTTCGCCTTTTATCGCCGCAAGAAAACGACCTCGAGCTAATGTTATCAGGGCCATCAAATCACCCACTCAAGGATCTCTAGGTTGATCGGACGGAACTGATTGGCAGCGGGTTTTTGTTGTGATGAACAACAGCAGACAACAAACCAGAGGGAGATGTTTTCGGAAACTGGAACAAAATCCCATTCGCCCGAGCGCCTATTAACCTTCGATAACAAATTCTCCTTGGCGAAAGTATGGCGGCCATAAAAGTTAACGATCACGAGCGTTCCGTCGTAAATGGAATAGGACGCGTATCCCGGAGCGTTGTTCTGAGAGTGTTAAAGTCGCGTCTCAGGGTACTTTCCTTCTGAAATCAACACCCCTGCCCGCTTAATTTAGGCATTAGGATATGTCAAATAGAGAAGGACAGTGATGATGGTGACCTTGTAAATTATTTCCAAATGTTTGACAGAAGACAATTCACTCATTTCGAGAGGTTCTTGCAGCGAGAAATAGAGAATTGCAATTTCCCTTAATTTTCCCCGGTTTATAAAGAATGCACCGAAGAAGGAAGGAAACAAAACCCCTGAAAAGGTCCGTCCAAGCTAATATAATAATTTCCTAATTCCATATCATTTCTCTCTCGTTTCAATGTTTCTCGGATTCATAATTTCCTACCCCCAAGACAGGACCGGAGCAAAACCAAAAAGAAGCAAGCACGCATTGGGTGCTCAAGGCCGGCAAGCAAAGATTTCCCGAAGGAAAAGGAGCCCTCACCTCACCTTTGCCGAGGCAAATGAAATGAACTTTTAAGCGATAGAATCACACCCTGTCATTCCGATCAACGCCCTTTTTCAACCATCAAATAACGATAAACTTTTACGACTGTCATTTTATACCACATAATTATACGTATTTTGTTGCGTTCTTTCGTGCCGTTGTCGTTCCTGGAGGAACTGTTTATGTTCGGTTTTTTTACCTCTTCGGCTTTCCTTCATGTTCATTTCATTATCAACATTTCAACTCGAGTACCTTTTTGCTTAATTTGTTGCTCACTTTTTAGTTTTAATTTTGCTATCGGCCCTTTCTACACACGTTTGGCTTCACACAATAGATTTCTTTATGAGGTTTAATTTAGAAACACACCGAGTGGATGCACTTTTATTTCCATTTAACAAATTTTGATGCATTTGTCGTTGTTTTCTTACGTCGGTGAATTTCGGTACCGGTCGGTTGCATGTGGGATCACATTCGTCACTCATCGTCAACGTCGTCATGTTTTGGAGGGCCCTTTTTTTGGGAGCGATTTTCAGATTAGGACAGATTTGCACCGTTTACCTTGTGGAAGAAAGGCAGAGCACAGAAAATGAAGTAAAGAAACAAAACAAAACCTCCACCAAACCGACGGTCGGCCGGGGGGCGAAGGAATGATGCCATTGGATTGGAGGAGGCTGCACACACTATAGCTTTCGACACTTGCCTTGGGTTCCCTTTGCCGTTGCCTTTACCAGCCCGACGACGTGCATCGGAATGCCGGCGTGTCGGAATCGTTTTCGAGCCATTTCCAGCCGCCACTCATGCGACGAGATCTCGCTGCCGAGATCGCGCCAAAGTCGTGCGATCGACAAAACGGATCATCATCGTCCGGGGTTCGTTCGTTCGTCGGGAAAAAGGGGTTTGGGGCTGCTGAGCCGTATGCGACGATGACGCTGAGAAATGGGTGCCGGATTACGCCGGGGGGGTTCTGCCCATTACAAAGCGGCGGCATTTATTTGCCATCGACAGCCGCCGTTGGGTGCAGACGAGCCGCAACATTTGAATTATCACCACCACCACCACCTTCCGCCGCAACCTTGGCCGCGGACTCCTTAGGGCCGCCCGAGGCGGCGGAAGCTGAATCCGCCGCGAAAGAAGTAATTGAATTTCAGGGCCCGCTTTCGATCCACTTCCACGCCCGAACTAACCATCGGACGGAGGGTGGTGGCTACAAACCCATTTCATCCATCCCTCGTCTCTCTCCATGTGTGTGTGTGTTTGAGCGAGGGAATGATGCAATGCAACAAATATCCATTCCATGCCATGGGCCGGTTTTCCTCACCGATCGCTAGATGATTAACGCCGGATCCGTCTCGGGTGCCATATTGTGTTCGCCCGCGGAAAGACGAACCTATTTTTACACCTTACTTTCGGAGAGATTAACTCACATGGATTAGTTTAAAAAATATCTATACGTATATCCACGATGGTCCAACCATTCTGGGCTTCCCTGCTGCGTCGCCCGGGAAATGTGGGACATTCTGATGCGACCAAACTCCGACTCCGAAAGGTGGAGGTTTGGAGTGGTTCTACACGCACCAAAAAACACTTCTGGCATTTTCACTTCGTTCACGGCAGGGAAAGCGGGCACTCCGGAAAAGAAAATACCAACTTTTATCGAACCGAAGGCCTTCTCCCGATCCCCAACGGCGGATCGGCGGAGGAAATTAAACAAATAATAACTTATATATTCATGATGTTTATCTCGTCAAGGATTGTATACAATCGATCACGCGCGTAATAATCGTAATGCCCGAACGTGCCCCGAAGTGGAGGGTGGAAGGAAAACCGTCGGGAAGGGAGGGGGGGGGGGGGCATGTTCAGGTGAGAAACGTGGTACGCGTTTCGATGGTTGTTTCCACCCGATTCGATCGTTATTCAAAAATAAAATACCACCGCACGCACCCACGCTACGTTCCGTTTGGGGGAAATCTTTCGTTTCAACTTCTTAACACATACACACACATGAAGATGTTCCGATTTATCGATCAAGTTCGATCCGCGAGTCGGAACTCAAGAACAAAGTCGAAGGAAGGAAGGAAAAGTACGCGCACTTGAGTCTGGTTTTACGGTAAGAAATAAATACACACCTAGGGGGCGTGAGAGAAAAGGGGTGGTTGGAAAAACATGGTGTGGTGTATTTCATAAAATGTTTGGTTTTCCACCGGTGTGGAGTACTTTGCTGGGTTTCTGCAGTTACGTCGGCGTAAACACTTCTGGTTCTGCGCCGATAATGATTTATAATAAACGCGCGTTTGAATAATATCTCCCTTTGAACAAACCCTTCCCCGTTCGATAGTTGATGATCGTTGGTTGAAAAAGTGCTCAGTGCCAGTTTTATTTAGTTTTTCGGCACCACTTGCGGCATCGGAAAAAACGGGGAAACATTATCCATCCCAATTAATCCCGCGCTCGGGTGTCGGGAAGGAAAAAAAATGGTAGGAACCAAACATTAATTCTAACCGCCGATTGGGTAATGTTATTTACATATAACCAATTCTCGCATCTCAAAAACAGAATGCTTTTGAATTCTGTTCGAGATGAGGGGAGGTGGGAATTCATGAACATCTTTTCATTTGATCATTTATTTCGCGCCGAAATGATAATGCACCCGCGAGTGGATCGACTTTTCACGGCTTTTATATTGCCTTTTGCGAGGATCAAATTGTGCGGCTCGTAATTTGCGCCACCACTTCGCTTGTGATTGCTCGCAGTCGATAAAAACAAATACGACACACACAGCCACGCATATGCACTAACGCCCGCAGAATGATCTGTTTTTACTGCATTTCATCACATTCGGGCAACCGGGAAAGCACACACTAGAACCATTTTCCATCAGGCCGTAAGTAGAGTTTAATATTAATAAACATCTCGAACCGTAAAACCGACGACGACGGCAACCCCGGCCGTCCAATCGTTCCCCATCTGTTGCCAATTGCCGGGCCGAGTATGTCGTTCAAACAAACGCGTGAATAATAATCATTAAACATAAAGTTATGCAGCTGAAATGGTAGACAGGCCGGCAAAAATCGACGCTCCTTCAGACGATGCTGCGTATGCAAACAACCTTTTCGGGAACGGGAAAACAGTGCGTTTCCCGAAACTGTGCACATTTATTTGCAGCACATACCATAACGCATACATATTTGTGCAGCGTTTCCTTCGCGTTGTGCGAAACAGGCAATAGAATACATAGTACAAATTGGGAAAAAAATGTCACACAAAACGTAACGAAGGGTTTATGAAAATGTCGCCATAAAAACTTTGGGAAACGAGCCTCGAAGGACGGGAGGGTTTTCCCCGGCAGCTAAATGCCGTAAACGAGATTCTCGTCTTTCGGAAAAGTGCCGTCGCGTTCCTTTTTGTCGCCGCTTGTTGCTTGAGAACGGAAGGGGTTTTCTTTCTTTTTGGAAAGACGGTTGGTCCACCGAGGAGTGGAAGATGTTTTAGATCTTTTTCCCATCGCTTGCGATCGACGATCGTCGTTCCGTTTCTGGTGGTATGCAAATTTTCTTACTTCTTCTAGCCTTTCTCCAACTGGTTTTTTAATTATTTCAAAGGTATTCGGGGCGTTTCGTTGGTTGGTTTATTTTTGCAGCCATCACGAATCTCGAACCATCTCGAGGTTCTACTTAAAAATTATTTAGCTACACTTATACTTTTGTTTGATGTCACACAGAATATTCATTCACAATCTCTCATACCGTTTTTTCGCCCCTCAACCGAGCTAAAAATAGTTAAATCTTCGATACTTTATGCCCAGTTTTCTTTTTTGCATCGTAAGGTCTTTTGTCGAGTCTGTCTACGGTTGCCTCCTACGCTCCGGAGGGGAACCGTTTGATGTTTTTGCCTTCCTCCCCACACACCTTGTGCCACCTTGCTTGCCCTACCCAACCAACAAGCCGTGGGTCACAAGCTTCATCGGGCGCGTTCCGTTTCCATTAGACATTTAATTACCCGCTCAACCGTTGCCAACCGTTAATCGGTGGTTTCAATTTGAGTAAACTCATGGTTAGGGTAAAAAAAAACACTCATAGACACCAAACCACACCACACACACACAGACACTAGCACCATTCCGATACACTCAAAGCCACTGCCAACGCCGATCGAGGAACACAGATTGATCACAAAACGCGCGGCATTGCAATTGCGCGCATTGAAGTTATTCCGAAACCGGTCACTTTCCACGCCGCTGCACACAAACGCAATCGGGAACGTAAAGTTAGGAGGGAAAAAAGGTAATAATGGAGAACTAAAACCCTACATTTGTTGTCGGAGCCCACGCACAGTTGGAGCGAACGCCGATTTGCCTTCTGCGTCGATTGGAGTGTTTGAAATAGACATCAAATCGTACGCACCGATCAAGAAATATGACGCCAACGAGAGCTCACGAGTCATCAACTCGCTCGTTGATGCTGTTTGTGCGTGGAAAAACTGACCCAACGTTCATATTGAGAATTTAGCGATCTGTTGTTTTGTTTTCCTATTCATTCATTGCAAACTGGGAAAGGTTATCAATTAAAACTGCTCCGGACGCCCAGCATTCCCTGCGAGGTTGATTCGTAATCAACCGAATGCCATGTTTGACTTGTCGTGATGGTGAATGTTTATTACGAGAGGACATTTTACTTCCTCCAAACATGGAAATAATTCCTCAAAGCAAAATTGTTCGTTTTCTTCCTCCAGAACGGAATTCTGCATGTTGGTGCCCAATTCGGGATTAACTTGCGGCCAAAACCGGATCCTGCGCTAACAGTATGACATGTTTCCCAAAATCTGACAAGCGGTATTAAAGCTACGGGCACCCACCCCAACGACACGACCCACGGGGACCCACTCGTCACGAAAAGGTAATAATTATGAAAAGTCAAGGCAACACGAAGTCCCACTTCTCGAAGGCTCCGCGTTCCCGTGCGATCTTCATGGGCTTCTTCATTATTATTATCATTAAACTAAACTCGAGGCTTTCATCCCGAATTCGTGATTTCGAATGCCTGGGCTGGAATACGATCCGGTGCATTCTCCAACTGTAGCAAGGGGAGAAGGTTTTGCTTGGGAGATGGATGGATCAAGTCCGGATATGTTTTTTATCCAAAACCCGTCGCGTTGCTTTCGAATCTTCCCGAGTTCCTATAAGGATGCGGACATCAACAGTGTGTTGTGTACATGTTGTGTTGTTGCGAGTTGTACCGATCTCATCAGGTTATGCATACACACCTCCTTTTGGACCCTTGAATTCCCCTGGTAGGATCCTTCACCGTGGGTGATACGAGTGTGCTCCCAGCGGGAGAATTTATGACAAGTTTACGATCGCCGGAAAAAATCAGCATCTCATAAGGAGTTAATTTTCGAATAACGTCCCTCCATTTTGGTCGCCTCTGGATGGTCCCCGGGGTCGCAAGGAAGTGTCATACCTCCGCCGTTATTTGCCTTTGCGGGATTTGCCTCCGAAGGCAACTGACCTTCGGCGGCTTTACAACCGACCGAAGCGAGGATCAACCGAGGTTATCCTTTCGCCACCAGGCGAGGATCGTCACTTTCCACCGCTTCCCGGCCAGGTAGAATGCCGTCCCCGCAAAAAGGGTCGCTGAGGAGATTTGCGCCTAAATCCAATCAGTTTGTTTTACGGTCGGGACGCGGTACTTTCTTCCTTGCTGACGGTGGATTAAGCGCTAAGGTTATCCCGGTACCTGCCTTTTCAAAGGGACTCCCGCTGGTTTCCCGCTGGTTTTGCCTGCCTCTGCGGACCCTGCAAACCTCGGCCCTCCTAAGGTGGGTGCGTCCCCTGCTGGCCTAGCAGCAACGGTTTTATGGCGCACGCTTGGCAAACACCACAAAGACACACACACCAGGGCACACCAACACCTTGTTTGTTTCTTCTGGACATCAAAAAGACGGCGTACCCGCGGAACTGCGTGTAAATACGTCCCAATAACATTCCTCACCCGCATGTTCACCGACGGACCCCTTCCGAAGGTATTAAGGAAGGCGAAATTTGCATTTAAATTAACAAAACTTCCCAAAACGGACTCTTTGGACCTCAGACCGGGCGGTCGTCCGGGTCGTCGAATAATTCTCGATCTTTGTAATCCCATTTACGCCGACCGCATCCTCCCGACCCGGAGTTTTTCTCCCCAAAACTTATGCTAATGGCAGCAGCAACACTTACCCTAGGCTGGGCCATGTGTGTAGATTTGTTGAAGTAGTCGTCGTTGTCGCCGTTGCCGGAATGTAAACTGGAGCTTTTCTTTGCTTGCTTGCTTGCTTGCTTTTCTTTCTACTGAGAGCACAACGGTATCTTCTTCTTTTCCGCCACTCTGCTACTTGTGGGTCGGAAAACTTCCCGACTTTTCCGCCGGTTGCGTTTGCGGGGCAAGATTTTTGCTTGCTCGAAAAATGATTTCGCTCTAGCAATTAACAACTTTTATTACGCTTGGTGTAAGGTTAACGCTCGTATACCCGATTCTCGTCGATCGTATCTCGTATACACACGCACAAGGGGCGCACACACATTAAAAAAAAAACATACGCACAAACGCACACAAACACTGGACACTGACGTTGGGGCAAATCCGATCCGATCCGATCACACAAAACGCACTTTCCGGGAACCGGGGACGCAGGACACTACGGAAAAACTCTTTTGTTTTCCCCCACCAGGCCTCCAACGGTGGGACGCGCCAGGTGGAAAAGGGGGTGCCGCTTTTCTTTTCGCCGTCACCGTCGGAATTATGCGTCCGAGCGCACGCACCGCACGCCGTCTTCCTCGTCCCGGCTTCACCGACCGATATCACCGGAAGAATGCATTACCGCGACGCTTTCCGCAAACGCAAAGGAAACCAACCTCCGAACCTTGGACGCACTGGACACTCTCTCCTCCCCAAAAAACAACCAGGTCGGTGGTCGGTTCTAATCGACGGGCCAGGGAGAACGATCAAGAAGATGCCTCTTGACGCTTGCTGGAAGCTGGAGCGATCATTCGATACCGGATCGATACGGGTTTTCCGAGGGAGATAAGATTTGTTTACGCGTTTCACGGTGTTTGCTTCTCGTTTGTTTGCTCCTTTTTTCGCTTCTACTTTATCTTGCACTTGGTTTGCGGACGCCCCGTTTTTTTCTCCTCTTTTAACTAAGCGTGGTATTTTCTGTATGTGTGTATATATATAAATTGGTATAGGGTATATGGATTTTGTATATATAACTCTCTGCGTGGTGTCACGGCCGTGGCGAGGTACTTCTGCTGAACCCGGCGGCCGCTAAATCTATCATCAGTTTCGTATACTTTCACATCCACACCGGGAGATTGTTTTCCCGCGCTTCCCGCCGATCGAGTTACACCCGCCGGAAGATCGCCGACAGCATCGTTCGACGGCGGCGACGGCGGCAACGGTTCCACGATCCGGTCGGTCTTTCGATGAGATTTTGCTTCTTGCTGTTTAGCTGTTTTTTTTGGTAAACTTTTTTTCTCTGCCTTATAAAACTAAAGCTACGCTTTTTTTTCGTGTGTGTGATGCACCGGGTTATGCTTTGCGGTTGCTTAGGTTTGCGTCCTGGTTGCGTTGGCCTGCTTTTACTTGTTACAATTTCGTATACCTTCTGTATTGGTGGTTTAAAATCAAAGACAAAACTTCCTCGGAACCGGTTCCTTGGTTTCGCTTTGAGGCTGCTAGCAAGATCCTTTCCTTTAGTATCCTTGTGTGATCCAATTCCCTCCAACTCGCGTACTACTTTGCTTTGTTAGGTGTGGTTTTGCTTCGGAGTGACGGGCGAGTGTTGCTGTTTTGTTGATGATTCGTATCTTTTGTTTTTTTTTGGTGGTTTTTGTTGTTGCAAAAATGCCGTATACTGTTGTAGGAATCCCAGTTGAAAACCTCCTCCTCTAACTCGCTATCACTGCTTCGTTTTTGCTTGGGTTTGATGTTGTCCGCGCGATCACATCCTTTCGAGTTTCGGGGGCTCGCCGATTCTGCCCTTTACCGTAGATTCACCGACGGAAAACTGTTTGCTCACAAAACGCGCGCGCGCACACACACACACATTCACTCGTGGTTTTTTTTTCTTCCGAGGCCGATCCTTGCGCCTCTTTCTCTATCTCTCCCCTTCCGAAGGAGGGAAAACTGGGACCTTAGTAGAACTGAATTAGGAGAAATAGGAACCAAATAAAAACTAATAAAATAACACAGACACACACACACGCACGTACGTAGGATTAAATCGCGTAATCGAAACTTCAGCTACTTCGAGCGATGAAGATTCGAGCACAGAAAAGAACACACACGCGACGCGAACTGATCCCGATCCCAGGAAAACCCCGGAACTCAGGGAACGGAGAACGGATCCGATTAAAACGACGACACCTTCCCGGCACCGCGAAAAATGTGCATCCAAAACGGGTCTTCTCTAGTCACCAGGCCAATTTTTGTTTTTTCGGGGGGCAGCCAAATCTATCCCAAAACGCGCTTTTCTATCTCGTGATTGTGTGTGAGAGGTACAGAGGGCGCAGGGGGTAGGGAGGGCGTAAAAATGCCGGCACCGGAGCTCGCGTGTTTTTGTTTACCGTGTGTCACCGGGGCCGATTTTTTAGCGGATATTAATTTCCATGGGGCTCGCGCGCCGCGACCGGTGGTAATATATTTTCCGGTCAGTCGGCCACGGACACGGCCTTCCGGGTGGCTTTCTGCCTGTTTTCGGCTGCCAAACCGCCCTCCTGGGTGATAGAGGTGCGTTCGGACTTCGGCCTGCTGCTGCTACTTGCTGCTACTTTGCTGGTGCTGTTGCTGCTTCTCCGGAGAGGCTGGCCCGAAAAACAACGCCACACACCGGTTCCCGCCAGGCCACGAGAGAGCCGACGAAAAAACGTACGCACGCGGCCGCTGCTGGCTTTTCCGGCTGCTGCTGCTGCTGCTGCTGATGCTGTTGCTGATGCTGATGCTGATGCCCGGTTGTGTGCTGTGTGCGCGCTCGAGTGGTGTGGTGTGTGCTATGATAATAAATGACTAAAGCGTCGGAACGACCCACAAGGAATCGGGATCGTTTTTCGTCGGCGTGCTCTGCGGCGTACCCTACACGTGTGTGTGTGTGTGCGTGTTTGTGTGTGTATGTACGTATATGTACGTACGTTTGCGCGATGAGAGATGGCGACCGCGAACGCGCACGAGCACACGATGGATGACAGCGGTATGTGGCACAGGAGGAAGGAGGAGGGTTGGTGGTGGTGGTGGTGGTGGTATTCTGGAGTGGCCACACGAACTAGGGGCGGGCTGTGGGCGAGGGGGTGGGTGGGTGCTGTGCGCGCGCGCTGCGATGGCGATATTATATTGTAATATATTTCCGAACCATTAGTCGACGGCGGCGGGCCGGCAGTGGTGGTGGTGTCGGTGGAGGCCCCGCGCGTTGGTGGCAGAGAAACGATGTCGGACGCACGGCGGCACGGACCGGATGGCAACGGAACGAACGTAAAAAAAACACACACTCCCGTAAGACTTGCGCGCATTCCCCAACTTTCGTAAGGGGAGCCTAATATGTGCGTATATATAGATATATATAAATACAAAATGTAGCCACAGGAAGAGCGACGGACGTTCGTGCTGCACGTCGTACGCGGTTCGAAGGCAAATATACACTGCCTTGTCAATCAACATTTATCTGCCGGGCTCGAGCCGCTCGGGCGCTCTCTGTCGCACCGTCGTCGTCATCGGCATGCTTCTCACTCACACGACGAGGGGCGTGGCTTCCTACCAAAAAGAGGACTTCACGCGAGCCCGGTAGGAGGTTCCCGTTTCAATGACCTCCACCGAGCAGACCCCCGCTTGGCAAGGTCATTTCACGGTTCGATTTCCCGGTTCTACCGGTTCGCCAGCCAATCAGGAGCCGCCATTTCCAGGTCGCACGCAAAACGGTACTCACGACGAATGCAAATGAGACGTTCTTCTCACTACACACGCGGTCGAATCGTCTCATCCCGTCTCACTGCAAGCGGTTCGAAGTGTGTGTTACCTTTTGGATGCGTGTGTTTGTAACGTCCGGAGGACGGTTTATGTTTCGGTTCACCCAAGGTGCTTGAAGACACAGCTGTGCCAGCTTCTAGCGAGAGATTCTCTACGGACACAATTTTATTTATGATTTTTATGATTTGTTTTTGTCATATTGTAACGCAGTTGACGAAGTTATTGTTTGGGTTACGCTTATGATTTCCGATATGATTGAAAAATGTTTAATCCAGTCGAGATGCAAACACCGAATGTGTTGACCGTACTCGACGAGACCGTGTGCGAGTCCCTGTGAACCGAAACGAACCGATAAGAAAAGTGTATAAAAACGGTAAACAAAATTCAGATGCAAATGCAACAACGCCGGCAAGGAAAACAAAAAGAAACCAGCAACCAGCGTTGGTGCCGACCAGCGTTGGTGCAACGTGTACTAGCGCTCGATAGGGCGTGGAACGTTCGGTAGAACCAAGAGAACGAGCGAGAAAGAGTGCGAACGCGAGAAAGGAAAAAGCGAGAGCGAAGAGCAGAAGACAAATGACTCCGCCTATCGCTGTACGCGCGCTGCAGGGGGGAAGACCGCCTTGGAAAAGTGATGGCAGTATACCATTATTTATACGGCTGATTGAAATGAAGAATGTTATGGCCAGCAGATTGGCGGGCTCCACCGGCGAACTGGGGCACGCGGAGCGGCGGCGGCGGCGTAGTCGGAGTTGTTAGCAGCAGCAGCTTCTTCCATGACATCATCTCAACATCGTGTCGTGTCGGCCTGGTGGCATGCGTCTCTCAGTGTGTTTGTGTTTCGAGCTTCCTCAAACGCACGAGAGCCCGAGGAACCAACCAGTTCGCCAAGGAAGGAGAGGAGAAAAAAAAGGGCAACCTACTCCGCGGGACGCACGAGATGCCGAAAGAGACAGGGACAAGAAGAAGCGCCGACCAGAAAAGATCGTCCGGGTTGCATATTAGAACACAAGAGAGGTGCGCAAATGTGAATTTTTCATACGGCAATACGCGCGCGACTGGGAAAAGCGCGCGGACCTTGTTATGTTCTTTTCCTTTTCCTTCGTGCCTGTGTTTTGTCGACTCGTGGGGGTTTTTCTTTTTCTTGCCGGGTTCGTTTGTCGCCCAGGGAGGCGATTGTTTTTCCTCTACGCGCTCGCACATATCGCAGCTCATCTCTCGGGTCTAGCCGAGTATCTTTGGCGTTTCGCTAAAGGGGGAATGTTCTTTATTTTCCAATTTCTTGCCATATATTTTTTTTGCATGTTTCTTTTTTGGTTTGATTTCTCTGCTCCTTTTCGGTTGGTCTTGTTTTCCCGTTTCACTTGAACGCAAGCAGCGCAAAGTTGTCGAGGAAAAGCAATTTCGTTCGCGCGCTCGAAAGAAAACTCCTTTCGGTCTATCGGTGTATTTTTTTTTATTCAACTTGAAATCTGCAACATTGGAAAGAATAATAAAAAAAATAGTGAAAAAAAAA
>KE525026.1:28001-35501 GCA_000441895.2 Anopheles sinensis
GTTACTACTGGATGTATTTTAGCAACAATCATCGTGAGCAAAAGTCCGTTGTATCTGTCTCAAGTATGTTGTTTAAAAATGCCATTTTAAAATTTAAGTACAACTTTCCTCTACCTGTCACTCAATGGTTGTGCAAGAGATTACAAGGCATTCACTTTCGCTTAAGTTTCAAATTAAATCAGCAACATCACCGCAGCGATCCATCACTCCAGTGATCTTCATTTTAATGTCGTGAATTTGTAATCTTTACGAAAAAGTGATTGTCATTAGCAATGTTTATTCAATTTATGTTTTCCTGCATAAATGCGTCCGTTGATTTGATAAGGAAACGAAACGAAGTTAAAACGGCAACAAAAAAAAACTCAAATGCTTCACCTAGCGAAACGACTTCATTAAAATTACCCTTAGCCCGCTTACTGGAAGTTATAACAATCTGTTACTGTAAAGCAACAAACACTTTTTTAGTTAAGTACACAAAGCTACCGCAAATTATCGAAAAGCACCGTTTGGCCATACATCAGAGGTGTCGAACTCACGCCAAATTGCATTGTTGCATTGCTGCGCATTGAAACTAAAACATAAAATTCAAAATTGTTTTAGCTGCATAGTCAAATCATTAATTTGTTTCAGCTTATCTATTCAATTAACCCAACCGAATTTTAGCCGAATTTATTTCCGAACATCGGCTCGATGGTAGTTGGAGTGTTGATTGGATGAGCGTGATCGTCGGGTAGAACGTTTGAAACATCGATCGAACTCGGTCAACCGTAAAATAACTAGCAAAACATTGCGTTGAGGCTGTTAGGTGGTTTGACACAAAAAAGAAAATTGAACCACATTGACATGCAGACCATTTCCCATCCGACGACCGTTTGATCAAAGGCCCACCCAGGTCATAGATTGGTTGATTTCAATTTGTGTGTCCAATATTAGATGATGACTACCATACAAGAGCCCATTAATGAACTTCCGTCCATCTTGTCCATCCACACGCTGCACTGTCTTCAATTATCAGCCGGGAGCCGTTCTAAACATCAAACAAGCTTAGGACTTTTAATTACGTACGATGATAAGCGTACGGCAGATAGTTGATGAGTTGTCTTTATCGCGTAGAGAGTTCGAGAGAACGTTGTTAGATGTGCGTTAATTACCTCGCGTCTTGAAATGGGAAATAAGAACGATAAGAGTAGAACACACCCTTCGGCATTGCCATCCTATCCTCGACCGTGAATCCCTGGGCGTCTTATCTCTGCTGGAGCACGATCGTTTCCAAATCAATATCGCTGCACCGGCGTGTGGTATGCATGCAGGCGCGACCAATCGATGCAACAACAGCTGCTTCGATGCAGAATGTCGAACACAGTTCGTCTTCCTCACTCTTTCTCGCTTAGGCACGGTTGCAATTCAACATTCCTCGCTCACCGCGATGCATTCCCAACGAACACACACATACAGCCAATGGACAGAGAAATGCATCGTAATCATAATCAACCACCGCGGCATGCATGATCTTACTCAATTAATTATTTAACTTCCAAAGCCAAAAAAGCAAACAAACGGGGTAATCAAGTCTTCACCGTCTTGTGTGAGTGAGGTTTAAATTGTGCTGGAGCTTACGTCCGCGAGAAAAAGTGTTTGGCTTTTTATTAATCGTGCGCCGAGAGCGTGGATTTCAACCGGGGTGGATTGCACCCCACATACAGTGTGTCAGCTTTGGTGGGGCGCTGTGCGCTGAACCGTGCGTGTTTCACTTCTGGGTGTTGTCGTCGATGTTTGGACACGGTTTTATAATTCTCGAAGAAGCCCCTCAGCGACAGCCACGACGGTGGCGAAGGTGCGATACGGTGGTGGTGGTGTGCGGGGTCGTGACGAGACGGTCGTGCCCCGCTCTGGCCACCGCCACGCACAGCTGTGGATGGTCCCGCAGCGCAGTCGCTTCGGTTGCTGCTCGAGCTCGATTCCGTTCAGTTCGAACGCGAAGGTTACACGGAGAGCATCCAACGTCGTTGTTGCTGCCAAAGTATAGTGCGGTATACTCGCGCGCGCCCACACCAGGGGAATCAGACGAAAAGGAAAAGAAAAACCAAAAGTGAATGGAAAGTGTAGGAAACGCCAGCCGACGATGCCGTACAAGTGATGAAAAATATTTCGTATCCGATTTCGGGGTTTTCAAACCAAACCAAAGCAGGCGTTATCGCAATTCAAATGAGTTTTGTGTCGTGCTAAAGTGCTGCTGGGTGTATCGGACAGTATAGTTTTGCTGTACCGTCAGTGAGGTTGCTGATGGTAGATTGCGAACTTGCGGCCTGAAGACTAGTGTGTGTGTTTTTAGAGGAAGAGAAACCCCCCAGTTTCACCATCGCCATCAGCGAAGGTGATCCATCCAGCGCTTCGAGGCGGTCGAGAAAAAATGGATACACTGCAGTACGATGAGGATATTTCCGCCAATGGTTACTACCAGCGGTTGCTAAGCGATCACCACAGCATCCTGGAGACGGCCGCCGTCGAGGGTTGGATCGTGTGCGTACCGCGCGTCGGCTCCTTCAGCGACCAATGCCTCCAGGACCAGGAGTTTGCCCTGGCGCACGTCCTCGTGCCGAACGAGGAGCTGCCGGAGACGCACTTCTTCAACCTGAACTTCCTGCAGCTGAAGCTGGTCGAGCGGGGGCTCGTGTTCGGCGGGATGCGCGTGCGCATCCTGTTCGAGGAGATATTCTACCGGGAGGGGTTGAAGTACAAGGTGTGGTGCATCGAGCGGCCCCTGCACGATATGAAGAAGTACGGCACGTACGCGGAGGACGACCTGTCGCTCGGCCGGTTCCTCGGCATCGGCAGCCTCACCGAGGCGGTCGAGTTTATCCGCACGGCGGCGAAAAAGAAGGACATCTTCGGCCGGATGGACGCGAAGGTGCAGCAGTTCGTGCGGGCGAACGGTGACTTCGGCCGGTGGCAGTTCGAGGAGCAGAAGGCCCTGGTCAAGATGGTGTACGTCGAGTGCTTGGATTTGATACTGCAGAACCGCAAGCTGAAGGACCGCTGCCAGCGCGATATGCTGCTGCGGCGCAACGTGAAGGTTGCGATCGAGACGTACGTGATGGACAAGCTGTACGATCACGTGCGGAGCGTGATCGACGTGTGCCGGATGGAGCAGGCGGAGGGTTTCAACAAAACGCTGCGCAACCTGGGCGATGTGCACTGTACCGAGTTTGAGGTGGCCCAGCGGTTCGGCGAGCTGATACCGCTGGCGAAGAAGGAGCTGGCTAAAATTGACCACGCGCGCACGGTGATCGATAAGATCGGTTGCCTGCAGCGGGTGATGGACGTGCTGACGAAGGGGCACGGCGCGCTGCAGGACACGGTCACGATGGACGATCTGGTGCCGTTGTTCATTTTTCTCATCCTAAAGTCGGGTCTCACGCACTGGATGATGACGATCACGTTCCTGAAGGAGTTTCAGTTCAACAACGTGTTTCGCGAGCAGCACATCGAGGCGGGTCAGCATGGGTTCCTGATCGCAACGCTCGAGGCGGCCATCGTTTACGTCAGCTGTGGGAGCATAACGCGAACGCAGCGGCTCGGCGTCAACCTGGAGCCGCGGGGGCGCTCCTCACGGTCCACCGGCAGCTCGGAAGAGGACGACGAAGAGGAGGAGAACAGCCTGGCGGAATGGGGACAGTTTCGTAATGCGGACGATTTCCTCAACTACCTGCTCGCGCTGATGCGCAAGGACGAGGAGGCGCGCGTCGTGGAGCTACTGCAGGACATCACCAACAACCAGGCGCTGCTGTGCAACGTGCCGAACGAGGAGGCCGGCTACTACTACTATCTGCCCTCGATCGACGACCAGAACCAGCAGGGCCAGGCGGCGATACACCTGGCGGCGATCCTGGGCAACGCGAAGCTGCTGACGCTCATCCTCTCCCTCCAGCCGAACGTGAACGCCGTCGACGCCAAGAACTGGACCGCGCTGCATTACGCCGCAGCGAACGGTCATCAGAATCTGCTACTGCTGCTGCTGCACGCGGGGATCAACATTAACAGCACCAGCAACGATCTGCACACATCGCTCCATTTGGCGTGTCTTAATGGCCACAGTGGATGTGTGAAGGCGTTGCTGTACTTCTCCGAGCACATGCGCATCTACGTCGACGTGAACGCGGCCACCGAGCTGGGCCACACGCCGCTGCACTACGCCGCCAAGTGGGGCTTCCTGGACGTCGTCGAAACGCTGCTCGAGTACTCGGCCCGGGTGGAGGTGGTCAACAAGCTGGGCGCCACGCCGTTACGCTACTCGCACAACGTTCGCATTACGAAACTGCTGGTGGACGCGCTGAACGACCAGCGGCGCATTGCCGCCGGGCGGGGACCCCGATCGAACGGCCGCTCGACACCCGGATATCTGGGCGGGGATGAGCTTCTCAGTTCGCAATATCGCTACTCGGACCACGATCTCCTCTCGGAGGATGCCCGGGAGAAGCGCACGATCGAGGAAATGAAGCGCATCGAGAAAGCACTGGAAGCCATTGCCGCCCAGGACACCAAGCTGGCCTGCGTTTACCTTGGGCTCGATGGAGGGAAGAACGGTCGGGTGGGTGACCCGCTACCTTCACCTCGTCCAGACTACGAGCAAGGAACCGGTGAGAAACTCTGCCACCCGCTCTGCACCTGCAATCGATGCGTCCGGAAGTCGTCCGAGTTCTACAACCTGCTGCGGAAACCGTTCGGGTCGTCGGTCAAACCACCGGCGACGGAACAGACGCAGCGACTCCGGCTCAACCTGAACGCCGTCAATGGGGAAGGCTACACGGCCCTGCACGTGGCGGCCATGCACGGCAACGTCGAGATGGTCCGGGTGCTGCTGGACGAACGCGTCAATCCCACCATTCGGCTCAAGTCCGGTGCGACCGCGCTCCATCTGGCGACCCGCGAGCGCCGGTTGCGCATCGTCCGGATGCTGCTGGCCCGATGTCCGCCGGCCGACATCGTCGACCTGAAGGACAGCCGGGGCGACACGCCGCTGCACTACGCGGTCGAGCAGAACAATCTGCAGCTGGTGCAGATGCTGCTGGAGGCCCGGGCGGATCGGAGCATACGCAACCTGCAGGGCAAACGGCCGATAGACATAGCGAAGAACAATCTGTACTTTAATGTGGTCAACCTGCTCGAACAGCAGCTGTAAGGGAAGGCGCGCGGTGGGGGGACATTTGTATAAATTTGCAGTGTAAATAGGGTTCCCTTTTTAAATGTCCCTCTTTTCGTCGTATGTATGTAAAAATAAAACAAATTAATTGTAAAACGGTCCAAGAATGTTGTCTTTACAAGTCATTTGTTATCGTGATTATCTTCCAACTCCGACCTATTTACTTATTTTATTACTTTACATGCAGATAACGACAATGATGACACTTAAACAGGGTTCGAAAAAAAAGTGGCGTCGGAGGGAGAATTCTTATCCTCCACAGGTATCCAAACTGTCGGTGTGTTTCTTTTGAGAAGCTTTGAGTACTTTACGATTGTATTCTCGGAATTTTATCAAAGAATAAATGTATTTTCGCATGTATAACACCATTTTTTCTACCCATGATTGTTACTTCGAAAAGGAAGTTTAGTAATTTTATTCTTCTGTTCGAATTTTTACATTCCAGCTGAAAATAAGACTATTTACCATAAGTGTCATTTGTAGGAAAAAACTGAATTTCGTTTTTGTTTAACCGTTGTTACAAATTTAACAAATAATCCCGGAATCTCTAACTATTCATCTGTAAATTCATTTCGCTATGATCCGAAAATCTTTATGAAGAATAATTGTTACAAAAAGTTTGTTTCAAGTAAAATTGGTCAATAATACTTGTTTGGGGAAACGTTATACACGCGAAAATACAATGCAACCTAAGAAAAATGTCCTCATATTAAATCATAACGGCAAATGACGAACGTTCCCAGAAAAGAACAACGCACGTGTCCGCGGTTTGGAATGCAATTTTTCCGATCGATTTTTATTTAATTCAATATCCATCTTCATTCGACTAAGTAGTACAGTTACAAGTTTGCGCACCCCCAAAAACACACACTTCCGGGTCCGGTGTGTCCCCGATATTTTCTTTTGGACGCGATCGCGTACGACGGCACGCATTTGCGACTACCACGTGGATGGTAGGAGGAGAGGAGAGCGATTTTAAGAAAACACACATCCACATTTCATTCGCCAAAAACGGAGTAAAAGAAAGGTTCCATCATGTTAACCCTTTTCTTCTTGTGCTTTTCTGCTTCGCTAAATAAGGAAACTGTAAAATAAAGTCGTATGGTGTGTACGCTTCTAATAAACTCCGATTGCCAGCTCACAATTTTAACACTTACAAGCAAAAATAAAGGACAATTCTGGACATCGCACAGACGCTACTAAATATTTAACAATGAACAATGGACATCGCTAAGGGCCTTCGTTATGACGAAGGCAGCGCGAAGATAAAGCATAAGAATATGTAAACTCAACGAACTTTTTAAGTAAATTGAAATAAAGGAAGAAACGCCATGGGAAGAAGGTTTGTAACGAGCACTCAGTGGACGTAGGGGGAAATAATGGTTACAATAGTTAGCACATCCCTTTTTTTAAACAATAACGACTTGTCTCTTTCGGTACGGCTTAACACTAGTGAAGAATTATTCTCGTTCGTGTGTGTTTGTTTTTTTTCTTCTTTTCTTTAAGTTTTATAACTCATTTATGTACGCCTCCCTACGATCCTTTTACCGCCAACTTCAACACTCCATTAACACTTCTTGCCGATTGTAAAGGATTTCTTCTTGTGTTTGTTTGTTTGTTGTAATCATGCTTAATAGCTCTATATGTATATATATGTTTCTTATATCTTTTAGCGACACTATGCCACCGCTACGTGGTTTACAATTTCTACAAGAATATTAAATTGAAACAAAAAAAAACAATATATATAGCAACATAACATAAGTTGGCTCTCCTTATTGTACGTTTTGCGACACTAGTTCCGCCCACCGTTCCACGAGTTACACCCCCTTTTTCCCTCTGGCCGTCTACGGGCCGCTGCCGGTGGCGCATGGCATGATGCATTTGGATTTGTGATCCCCTTTATAGTTTTAAACACACACACACAAAGTACGGGATGGGATTTAAATTGTACTTTCTAGACCACGCTTGTTTTTTGTTTTGTTTTGTTTTGTGATGAACAATCCTACATGCCTAGCATGCCGACGTTGGTTGAGGTCCGTCGCCACGGCAACAACCGGCAACCGGTAGAGAGATTAAAAAGGTGCAGAGAAAGAAAAAGGTGTACGAACAGTTTGCCTACTCTGTTTGACGTTTGACGCTCGAACGAGGACGAACGAACGAACGAACGATGGCATTTGCCTGGTAGATGGGTTTCGAAGGCCGCATCTTCTGCCCATTTCCGTTGTGGTTACTTCTTTATAACAAACCAAATTAAAACATTCTCACGCATATCCGACGGATGAGCAACACGATGGACA
>KE525026.1:40501-57564 GCA_000441895.2 Anopheles sinensis
ATCGAGGAAGAGGTCGAAGAGCTGAAGCGGTTGCACAATAACTATCGCACGCAGATGAAGGCGGTCAGGAATTTCCTACGCGATGAAGTTGAAGCCTACAAGCTAGTCTCCCGTGCCGGTTTGGTGCTTCAATCTCCGGAAGAGGAAGAGGCCGAATGGCAGGAGGCTTTGCGAAGGAACGACGAATGGAACCAACAGACCGCTGCCGTGCGCGAGGAACGCCTGGCTGCCGAACGCGCTGCACGGAAGGAATTCATTCTAGAGCGGTTAGTGCTTAAAGAGCAACGTGAAATGTCCAAACAGGAAGAGGTGGAAGCAAAGGTGCGTGCCGAAAAGGAGCAATCAAAGACGTTCATTACGCGTGAGAATATCGATAAAGCGATCGAGTTGGCGCTGGTTCAACCGACAAGCTACAACTTTGCATTGGATCGGGATGGAAACATTCACCGTGCAAACAATTCGTCAACTACAGATAATAGTCAAACCAACTGAGGCTGCGTTTAGAATGTTGTATTTCACGTAGAGTTCTTAAATAAATATTCCCAATCGGGGGATGCATTCAGCTTGGCTTTGATGGTACTGATGTTAATTATGTTTCCGCTGCGTTCTGTTTGATTGACGTTGATCGAAACCAATTCCTGCAGAAATCCCGTGTCCATACCAAGACTGATATCAAACATTATTTTACCCAGCATTAGTTTCACCTTTCCTGATCGATAACGTATAATTTTACCAACACAACCTTCGTCCAGATCACGCACCGTACAGTACTGTGGCGTTTCTTCAGTGGTGGCCGCTTGTGGTGCTTCTGTTTTGATTTCGTGCCCATTTACCGTTTGCTTCTCTCCGCTATCGCACTTCCCAGGCAATGCATCCGGTAGTTGCAGAAGAAATATGTTGTTTGCTTCCGGGTTCGATACAAGAGACTCGGCTAAGCTAAATGGATCCAATCTCGCGTCATCAATGATTTCAGTTTTGACTTCCGGTTTGGCTTTGTAATCATCTGTAAAGCGGAACATAGAATAGTATAGCAGTAGTGGTATGGATTGAAATCAAGCTCGGTACATACCACTTTCTAGCTTGACTGGTAATTTCAAACCAATCTCCATTTTCCTATCGATATCAGCGACTTCATCCTCCTCATCGTCGTACAAATGTTTCAACCTTTTCCTCTCATCTTCCCAGTCAATTTTAGATTCTGTTTTGGCAAATACGGGCTTCCGAATCGATTCGCCCGGTTCTTTGGAGGAACCCGATCGGTCTATGGTGTTGGAAAACATATGATGAATTAAAACTGCACAACTGTGGATGCAACACTGCGCGTTAACAACATACCATATTTCGATGCTCGAGTCGGTGCTCGTTGTGCTAAACCATCCGAAAAGATGCCTGATGTTTGAATGAGGGAAGCTTTTCGGTTTTTCAGGTCCTTATCGTTTTTGTTGCGATCAGTCTTGACTCTGCTCTTAGCGCCGGTAGATGCGGTCTTAACATCACTGCAACACACAAATTGCAAAAGATGATGAAACGATTTAGATAGGGCATTGAGATAGGACACGCTGGCAATTGTGGCGCTAATAACTCACGTATTTTTGTTGCGAACTGCATTCAAATTGGGCGTGTAAACCTTTTTGTTTGCCGGAGGTTTCGTCGCACGTCCGTTGGTAAGCGTAAGATCCCGAGGCATTCGGAAGGATTGCAGTCGCTCCGTTTTCACAGCTACGTCCATCGATCCCGCAGCGTTGGGGATTATACTGCTCGTGTTCACCATGTAATCTGTTTTTATTCCTGGCTCCTGTTTGATGCGGGTTGGGGGCTCCATCTTTAACCGTACTTTTTTTTCGATTCCCTTTTGTGGCAAGTATAAAATTTCCTCTTTAGTTATGGAATCTGAATAACTGCGGCAGCATGCGTTTCACTGCTGCAGAATCAAAACAAATGGAACTGAAATCATCAGCAAGTAGACGGGGACAAATGTCAAATGTGTACTCTGCGAACGTGCTTGTCGTATTACTTCGATTAAAACATTAACATTAATTATTGGTAGTTATACCACTAAAATACAAGCAATCTTGAGAATATTGAAGAAAATTTTAGTAACATTTAAAGTAAAAAGTAAAATATCGAAGTAATAATTTCATGAAATTCAAAGAAGTCATGAAATACGAATCTGGCAACACTGCCATCATGAAATGACGCCGTCAACTCGTTGACGTGAATGTTTGGAAAATTGCAGAATGCTTTGCAACTGCAAACAGAAAAATTGAGAAAATAAGCAACTTATCCTAGTTAACGAGGTTGCTTATTGTTAGCAATGTGTTTAACATTATTGGCGTGTTACAAGTGTTTACAAGTTCAATTCCACTGATCCTTCAGAGCTGCACAGCAGACCGCACAAGATCGGCTATACCACGCACGGACTGTTTACAACAGTTCCCTGGCGCATCGTTAGCATTTGTGTACCGGTGGTAAGAAGAAATATTGAACGATTCTGGCTTCCACATCGGTGAACACGCGTGCGGTGGAAATGGAGCATAGCTATACGCGGGACTTCCGGCTGCTGGAAAGCAGCCAAACGGCGTCGACCCGCACGCTGATGGTACACCGACCACCGCAGTGTCCATCGTGCCACACGCATCCCCACGACGAGCGTATCGATCTGGAGGAGTCCTACAATCCACCGATACCCTCGTACAACGAGGAAAGCGCCAGGCGGGCGATGCAGGAAAGTGAAAACATTGTCGGCGGCGGTCGGAACTCGGTGTCGGACGAGGAAGACTGGGAAGAAAAGGTTAACAAGTGAGTAGAGTCCACTCTTTTGGTTTTGTTTCCCGGTGGTTATATTGTTTACGTTATTCTTTCAGATTCGGATGGTCCGTGCAGCAGTTCAAACTGTTCGATCGTGTTGCGCGCCTGCTGGATATGGACCGGCTGGCACGGTTGACCAACACCGAGAAACAGCACGAACCCGTACACCGTCGCACGGTGATCGACAAATCGGTCAGCCGGCTCCGGCAAGCGCTGGCGAGTGTGTCTTGGGAAACCCGCCTAACCCAGTGGCTGCACAGTTTGCTGATGGAAAACCTTCCACCGTGCTACCTGGCCATCTATATCGACATTCTGCAAACACTGCATGCCAAGCTGCCGATGCTGGTCAACAAAATGGTATTCTGCAATCCGCACAACATCAGCCCGGAGCTGCTCGGGCCCGTCCTGAAGAAACCGTGGGAACCGATCGTGGCGCACAAGAACCGCAAGCTTCCGGGGCAGCCGTACATTGTGGTGGTACCGTCGGTACCGCAATTCTCGCAACCGACCGCCCGTCAGCAGAAGTGGTTCAGTTTGTTCGCCACCATGGCCTCGGTGATACCGATCCAAACGCCACCGCTCAAGGGAAGCATCGAAAAGTATACGCTACAGAGTTTGGCGGAAAATATGGTGGCCACAACGCGCACGAAAATACAGCAGGTGCGTAGCGGGGCGCCGAATCGGTCGATCATACTCGTTGGCTTCGACGCCGGTGCTGCCCTGGCCATTCAGATCGGCCTGGTAGAAACGGTTAGTTGCGTCATTTGTTTGGGATTCTCCTACAACACGTACAATGGGGTGCGTGGCGCTCCGGACGATCACATCGTGGACATCACCTCGCCCGTCATGTTTGTCATAGGGCAGAACTCTGCACGATCAAGGTACGTTATTCTTAGATCAGCTATAATTTTTCCATCGTCTTATCATACAATACTTTGCCCCTTTTCATTGCAGCCAAGAGGAAATCGAAATGTTAAGAAGCCGCATGGTCGCCCAAACATCGTTGGTTGTTGTCGGTTCGGCCGACGAGTGCCTACGGGTGTCCAAGACCAAGCGCAAAATCGATGGCGTCACCCAGTCGATGGTGGAAAATATGGTCGCGGACGAGATAGCAGAGTTCGCCACGAATTGCTTACTTAGTCCACCGAGGCAGAAGAAAACTACCGCCGGACTACCGGAACCGGCCTCGAACGGACCGCTGTCGTCGAGCAATGTGTTGGTGCCACTGAATGACGTGGAGTCTTCGGTGCCACGGAAAAGAAAAACTACCACGGATGTGCGGAATAGTAGCGTCCCGAAGCAGTCTCGAAAGTCGTCCGGTCGGTCGGCATCGAAGCCCACATCGGAATCGCAGCAGGCACAGGAAGCGTTGGACATTGCCATACAGAGCATCTTGCCGAGCACACCCGAAAAGCAGGTGGTACCATCGGTGAAAAAGAGTTCCCCGATGGTTGGCGCCTCCTCGGAGGATGGTACCGATCAGACGATCAAGTACGAGGTGCACTCTTCCGGTGCACAGATCGTATCGGGCTTGGCAAGCACACCGATTCCATTGCCTGCCCTCAAGCGAGAGACCTCCCAAACGACGACGGGTAATGTGAACGTGAAGCTGATTTCGAATCAACTGATTCAGCTGAAACCGAACACGGGAACAACACAAAAGTTCTACTCAGTGAAATCGGCGAGTAAGCCCGTCGTCTCGGTCATCGGGAACAGTGGAAGCGCCAGTTCGGTCTCCGATAACATCACCTTCAGTCCACCGAAATTTACCATCGTTCGCGGTCCCGAGACCGCTACCGAGGAAACTGTGGATGATCAGCAGCAGCAGCAGCGGCAACCTTCCCCAATAAAGTCTCCCGGTAACGATCTGTCCCAGACGAACATTTTCGACCTACCGATTGTGTTCGCCGACAACGAGGGCGACGAACCACCGGCACCGGTGGCGAGCATTACCGTGGTTGGTGGATCACCCACCACTTCGGCGGCCCCCTCCGTCGAACCGCAGGTGACAACGATTCAAGCGCCACGCCTGGTAACGCTACAAGGAGGCAGTGCCGGACCGTCGGCAGTGCTCGGAAAATCCAACAAGATCGTGCTGGTAAACAAAGGCAGCCTGAAACCGGTCGACGGAACGGTGACGTTTCCGTACGTGAGTGGGACCAAAATTAATCTGCCCCTCGGCACGGCGACCGGCGGTACCGCCGGTACGGTTAGCACGATTGTCTCGAGCGGTACCAACACCGGAGTGAAGTACACGAAGCTCCTGCTGACGAAACCACTGACGCCCGCCGCCGGTACCATTTCCTCGGGGGTGGTTAAAAATTTGGGTGAACTTTTTTCCCGCGGCAAGGTTGAGTTTATCAACAGTTCCGGCGTGAAACAAACCGGTACCCCGGTCACCATGCAGCAGGGCAAATATCAACCTATTGTCATTAACACGACGGGAGGCACGAATCAGTCGCAAACTGGAACTGTCGCTGCAGCACCGGAAGGCAGTATCATAACAACGAGCACTGCTGGCAACAAGATCGTTATCAAAACCAGCCCGGCTTCGGCTGGCAATTTGTCCACTTCTTTAGTGGGTCGTAATCTGACGTTGAAAAGATTCAACATAGTTTCCACCAGTGCGCCAGTTAAACAGAGTACAGCAACGATGGAAGATGCGGGCGATGAAAAATGATTATCCCAAAAATAAACACCTAGATGATAACCTTTTTTTATTTCCGAGTGGTATTTTAAGGCTATGTATAAACGTTGTAGTAAACTATGTTGAAATAATAGATCGTTTTATGGCAAAGAGCTTCGACTTCAGGTGTAGCTTAAGATGATGAAAAATGTGAGAAAAAATTTACTCTTGTGACGGTCAATTTGGAAACTTTACAGTTGCGTCAATATCGCCTATGTTAATTAGAAAAAATGTTTTTTAATAAAAGTTCTTAAATGAAGTATGTAAATATTTGTCTTCCCCTTTAATATTTGATCAGTAGCAAGACCTTTGTTTGAATTCTATCAATTCATTTGTCAAATTTTATAAAAATAGCGTACCTATCCGACAAATTGTGAAACATCATTAAAATTATAACGTAAAAGGCCTGTGTTGAGATTCTAACACTTACACCATTCATGTCAAAACAATTTTTTTAATAACTGAAATTTGAACAAATTAAAAAACTAGTTTCAAGTAAATGCTGGCTTAAAATTTTAGGTGGATTGAAACGCACCAGATGATTCTCATCACATTGTTGTTTGTCAACATGCCAAATCCTCATTAGTTTGGGACAGTTTGTTGCGGTGATGCACCGCGAAGCATCATTTATTGCACCCGGTTAAAGTAAAACAAACGTAAGTAGAAAATTGTACATTAAATACACGTGAAGGCATGAGTCTGTTCTTTACTCTGATTCTCAGTTAATAGAAAATGCTTACCCTACGACCAATCGTGCGTGCGGCGACGAAAATCGATCCGATGGCTCTGGCTGGAGCACCACTGAACCGGCCATTCTGGGGCTGGGTTAATATGATGTTCAACCGGGTCGACCGCAGCCGGCTGAAGAAGGTAGGCCCGGATCGGCTCTGTGCGGAATGGTTGCTGAAGAACGGCGCGAAGGCAAAGTTCGTGAAAGATCACAGGACGCACGTGCACTTCAATGCCCTACCAGAGGAAACTCTGCCGGTACTGATGGAAGAGCTCGACGGAACGGACTCGGGTATCATGCACATCGGATTCGATCATCTCGAAGGTTTGACCCGGTTGAGGAAGGTCACGCTGCACAACTGCGTGTACATCGACGATCAGGCGCTATATAAGTTGAAACATGTTGCCGATACTTTGGAGGAGTTGCAGATCTCGAAGTGTGGCAACGTTACCGATCATGGTTTGCTGTGTTTGAAGAAGTTGACCAAACTGCAGCAGCTGAAAACGTTCGAATTGGGTGATGTGAAAAATATACAGCAAGTGGAGAAACAGCTGAAGGAAGCATTGCCTGCTTGCCAGTTCGATATGAAGCCATAATTGTAATGATTCAGAACACGAAATAAATTGCTAGTCATGAAAATTTAAAAAAAGTTATGATGCAATATTATACAATACTTTTCTGGTGTGAGTGGAAGTAACGTAAGAGGGATCAAAACAAAAACAAAATTTTCATCGATTGTTTTGGGCATCGAGAGATTTCGACGAAGCTGTGACATGCTCGATGAATCATCAGTTGTTATCATGAATTTCCAAAACAAGCCCTTCAATTCGCCACCCCTTTGAGTGTTTTCTAGTGAAAGACTTAAAAAATTGGCCAAAATGGATCAAAACGTACGATTTCAGCCGCTCATAAGCTCGATACAGAAGGTGGCCTTGTTTGAGACGAAAGCCGTAAGTACCTTTGTAATCCTCTGTTTCATTGGCCACTAACATAGGTTTGTGTTTTTTAATCTCTATGCCCAGAAACTCTACCTTATCGGGAGCAATAGCAAGGAAACCCGTTTCCGCGTCCTGGAAATCGACCGCCGCGCGCCGGATCTTTCCATCTACGAAAATCCGAACGAGCTGGAAAAGGGCGACATCCGGAAGTTTGTCCAGTCCCGTTCCTTCACCCGCTCGATCAGTGCGTACGGTGTGCTGGGTTTCGTGAAGTTTCTCGAAAGCTACTACCTGATACTGGTGACCAAGCGGACCCGGTGCGCCTTCATTGGCAAGCACATTATCTACACCATCAAGGACACGGCGATGATTCGCGTGAACGAAACGTCCGGCAAGCAGATGCAACCGCTCGAGCAGCGCTACCTGAAGATGTTCAACAATGTCGATCTGAACAGTAATTTCTACTTCAGCTACAGCTACGATCTGACGCACAGCTTGCAGTACAATCTGGCGCCACCGAAGTTCGTCGGCAGCCGGTGCGATATCGTGCGCGACGAGCCGCTCGTATGGCAGAACCGTACCGGGGAGAGGACGACCTACGCCTTCCGCGGTGTGTCCCGGGAGCGGTTCGTGTGGAACTCGTTTCTGCTCAAACCGATGGGTGACATCGTGCACAAGGACTGGATGTTGGAAATAATTCACGGATTTATCAGCCAGTCGAGTATCAATATCTTCGGGCGGCAGGTGTACGTGTGCTTGATAGCGAGACGTAGTACACGGTACGCGGGCACCCGGTTCCTAAAGCGTGGCGCTAACTTCCACGGGGACGTAGCGAACGAGGTGGAAACGGAGCAGATCGTGCAGGACGGAAACCGGAAGTGCAGCTTCACGCAGTTGCGCGGTTCGGTGCCGTCGCATTGGTCGCAGGATGTCAGTAAGATGGTTCCGAAACCGCAGATTGCCATCGATCTGTCCGATCCGTACGGTGAAACGGCCGGCAAGCACTACCAGCGGCTGATGTTCCATTACGGGGCGCCGGTTATCATATTGAATCTGGTGAAAACGCGTGAAAAACGACGCCACGAAAGTTTGCTAAGCGAGGAAATGCAATCGACCGTATGCTATCTGAACCAATTCCTCCCACCGCAGCAGCGCATCCGTTACATCGACTTCGATATGGCACGCAAAAGCCGGGGCAAGGGAAATGTGATGGAGAAGCTGGCCAAGATTGCCGATACGGTCATACAGCAGACGGGGTTGTTCTATCTGGATGACGAACGGAGTCAAAAGCAGACCGGGATCGTACGGGTTAATTGCGTGGACTGTCTCGATCGCACCAACACGGCACAGTTTGCGATAGGGAAGTGTGTCCTGGCGCATCAACTTTACGATCTAGGGTTTTTGAAGGATCGCAAGCTGGAGTTTGAATCTGATTGCATAACCATGCTGGAAAATTTGTACGAGGACCACGGTGACACGCTAGCAATGCAGTACGGTGGGTCCCAGTTGGTGCATCGCATTAAAACGTACCGCAAAACGGCCGTTTGGGCATCACAGGGCAATGATATTATGCAAACGCTCAGCCGGTATTATAGCAATACGTTCAGTGACACGGAGAAACAGCATAGCATCAATCTTTTCCTCGGTTATTACATTCCCTCCAAAGCGGAAGTGAACAGTGAGTACTGGGAGCGGTACCATTTACACTCGGATTGATCATTTGAATACCCTTTTCCTATCGGCTTCCTGTAGAGACACTTCATATTTGGGATTTAGAGACGGATTTTTACATTCACAACGCACGGTTCGATGAAATCACCCAAATATCGTCGGTTCCCCTGACCCAGTGGATCAGCCCGTTCGTGATGGAGTGCCTGCCGGCGGCCGTGAGCGACGAAAACCGTGTCGTCAAGGAGCTCATCAAGATCCACTCGACCGATGCGGAGATAATTGACTACTACTCGAACTTTCACTACGACTACAAGCTGACCTCGTTCGAGGAGCACATCGACTACCAGCTGAGCCACCAGTCGCGCAACCTGGTGCCCGCCTTCCGTTCCCATTTCAGCCCCTTCGAGCCGATCCGGCGGATGGAGAATGCGGGACTGAAAAACCCGTCGCTTACCGGCCAATCATCGACGAGCTCCACGAACAGTTCATCGTCCGATCGGTCCGACGATGAGTCCGAATCGGACGACGAGGATAAGGGCAACCGGAATGCGGCGGCGGCGGCGGCGGGGGTGGCGACCAGTAGCAACAACAGTAGCCGGGCGGAGGATCCCGTCACGCTGAGCTCCATGTTTCCGATGACGAACGACATCTATGGGTTCGAAATTCAAATGCCCAAAAAGGCGGATATGTTAAAGTGGGTTGGAGTGTACCGAAGTAGGCGGTGTGAGGTTTTAACTGATCCGAATTTAATTTGACTGTTGCCAGGTACGAAAAATACGCCGAAATCAATCGCATCTGCAGTCCCTTCGGAGGACCGGCACGACCGTCCTCCCCGCACCAGTACAATCGGCACGCGGCGATGAACGAAAGCGGGGGGCTTTCGATACAGAACAATGAAATAATCGTTGCCAACGGGCCGGCCGAGCAGGACGACGTGCAGAACGATGTCCCGATACCGACGGTGAGCGCAGAAAGCATAGCGATCTACGAGAAGTACTGCCTGCTGAAGGACACCATCATGGAGGGATACCGCTGTGATCCAAAGATACTGGAGTACGTTAGCATGTTCGCTTAACCTTAGGCGAGTGTGGATGCTTCCGAGATAATCATAATTACCCGTAAATAAAAAACACTAAACACCGGCTAGATGTCACCAACAACTTTATTCTGTGTTCCCCATTTTTGTTCGTCTTGATTGTACATATTAGTATCAGCATAGTTATAGCATGTTTGCCCGTTTTGGTATGAGCTGCTGGTTCACGGTCAATAGCTACCATTTTACAAGTAAAATTTTACTCCTCAATCACCACGTTCACTGGTTGAGTTTAGCATCGAATACACCTATATATATAAACATATTAAAAATGGACCATTCTGAGGGCCGCTGCAAAATATCATTCCTTCGCAATACAACATCATATTCCTAAAGGATTCTACCGCGAAATATCCGTACATATATATGTATATATATGAATATATGTATAGTTTTGTGTATACTGTTTTGGGATAATGTGTTTTATAAATTGTATATATGGTATTGGCCATTATTGTTTGCATTCATTCCATTTCCTACACTTATGGTTTGCGACTTAAACTAGCGATCGATTGGTTTGGTTATTACTTAGCCTAAACTGCATATCAAATAGAACAACGAATCGGATATTTATTGGTTGTTAGTTTTTGTTTTTCTGCTGTTGTTGTGTAAATATTCATTTCATTTGGCCTAGTATTTTCCAGCTGTCCATTCACTCCACTCGTTCCAGTTTCACAAAAGCACTAGAATATGCACATTAGTGCGCCTATACCTTCCGTAACGATACAGTTTTGTGTTCCTCGCTTTGTTTTCTACGCTTATGTATTTTGGGTATGTGTGCTTTCGTGGTACAAAGTTTTTATTTTTATTTTATGTTTTTTTTGTAACTAGCTTGCACCTCGTCAACGGTTCTATTCTATCCAAAAAGCTTTCACATCATATTGTTGTCCTTTTTTTTGAAGAAGTTAAAATACTTATTTTTATTTTTCATTATTCTCCTTTTCGCTTTATCTTATTGCAGATTTTCTCACCTTCTTGTACATTAACAATGTCACGGGCCAAAAAGATAGCAGTTGTTTAAGCTACTGCAATTCAAATAACGAATTTACTTTATTATTACATTGATCCTATTTCACTACGATTCTGTGGAGATTTCCTTATTATTTGAATTGTTTTAAATGGCGACACGTGTGTGTGTGTGTGGGCTATAATTAAACTAAAATATCAAATGATTAGCAAATTATTCCTTGTAGTATATAGCACATTTAAAAATAATGCCTCTACAAATAAGAATTCGTAACACGAGTTCTCATGCAGACAAAAGTATCCGACTTTTGCGGATTCTCTAATACGTAGTGGTAGATAGTAGTTTAGTTTCATTTTCAGCTTATTCGAACATCTACTCAGTGGATGTAGTGAACTTCTGTATTGTGTGTGTGTGACCCCATACCAGCCTTTTTGATAGTTTGTAGTTTAGTTTAATGTCCTTGCGAGCAGAGACGTCCACATTTGGGCGGTCTCTGTCGCGAACTAGGAAACAAAAAGGGAAAATGTATGTTTTCCAAACACGTTAACAAAAAAAAAGTAACATCTTCTATAAAACCTGCCAAATTGAGTCATAAGCAATGAAGCACTTGCTTACATGGTTGCATAACTGTTGGTTTTAGTACCGACAATAGATGCGAATACATAGTAGTGTAGTGTAAATATTTTCTAACATTAGTTTGTCGTAGAATAACTTTCCTTCGCCCTTTTGGATGATTGGTTCGTTTTTGCATTGATTCTTTTTTATTCTTTTTATACGTGTTTGGTTCGCTTTACGTCCTGTTAAGTTTCCGTTCAAACGTTTTCCCTCGTTCAAAGATACATCAGCAAAAAGTTATTGTCTAACTCACAATAACACGGCTCTCGAGTGGACCGAATTTTCCTTTTCTACAGTGTGGGTTCGTCTGCTCCCCCTTTCTCCCCGGTTCCTGGCGTACTGTAACAGTGAAGTGCACAACGATCGACACCAGATAAGCAAACAAGACACGCACACGCACACACCGGAACACAACATCGGCACAAGGATATTAAAAAGGAGGCGTTGGTTTACGATTCGATGAAGGTTCGACACAGAAATATGTTATCTATAAATTTCCCATTTTCCATTCACATTAGCGAACATAGTGTTTCGCTCACAATGGTCACGATAGAAGTGTGGAGAAAATATTGCAATTTTAAATCAGTCGAACAGAAAGTCTAAGCTCAAGATAGATTAGCAAACGGTTAACGTATTTCCTTTCATTTATGCTTTCCGATGCCGTCATGATGGAGGCATGTTTTACAACCCTGTACAACGCATGATCGATGTTCGATTGATGTTTGATTTTTGATTGAGTCAGCAATTCATCATTGTGAACTTTTTCTTGTGTGTGTGTGTGTTGTTTTTTTTATGTATTAGCGTAAGTGATAAGCATGATTTTAAAATATCAACCGCACGTGTTAGATGGTTAGACGTTGGTAACAGTGTGGCGTTTGTAGTTGGTAGATAATGTGTTCTTTCACATAAGTTTATTCTATGCACAAAGCTTTAGACCGATTATTTGAAACAATTCACCAACTCGTGCTCTAGTGTAGTTTCCAGTGATGATCGTGCGCTTTTTGAGCCTCCCTCCGACATGCCATAATACCGAAGGGAAGTAACGACAGTCCTTTCCACGGAACAACGGTTATAGTTGATTGTTTTATTGCTGTTGATACTGACCTATAGTAATGTATGTTTGATTCAACATTATTTGTATTACCTTAATGTAACAAATGAAACAGTTTATATGCAATTACTTAAAAAGTTGACTAGTGATACAGCTGCCGATACCGTCTGGCAAAACTTGCAGCCATTCAAGTTTCGCAAAGAGATTATCGGCACTGGTTTGCTGTCCGATGGTGTTGGACATTCTTCCTCCTTCATCTGCTTCCGAAGTAGTCTCAAGTGTTCAGGTTTACTCAATTTAAAGAGAACAATCGACAGAATTCTGCCGTTAGTGTTTTAGATAACAAGTTTGCACGTGGCTCGTAACTGTAGACATCGATCAGATAGATAGTTGTAGTACAGGTTGTGCTTTAAATAGTGTAGTACCGTTAAGCTGTGAGGGATATGGTTACATTAAGTAGCGTCCACTAGCGGTGACGGTTGGTATCTACAGGTACACGAAATAGTGAGTATGTGTCACCGCGTTTCTAGTAGCATATGTGTGTATATTAACTGATCGGTTTCATTCCGTTTCCGCGCTCGTTATTTTACGTTTATACGTGTTTTCCTTTCGTTCGAAATTTCCTTCAACTTACACCCATTTTCCCATAATTTGGTCAGATTGTCGGCAATGTCCTGGCGTTAGACGCGTGCGATAGAGCAGACAGTAAGCAGCATGGGAGGACATTCCGTTTACCGGAGTGGTCAACTAAGCTTGCGAAAGAAAGGGGGTTTATTTTAAATATTTGTTTCCAGCTTCGATACGGCCTTGCCACTATAAATTCCCGGGTGCACCCGCAAGAGGATTTAAAATGTCGGTTTATCCGAAGTGTATCCCGTTGCGAAGCGGAAGCGATCCTTCGGGTTCAAACGATTGCCGAACTGCCCAACCATAGGGGACACGATGGCTTTGGCCAGGGTACGTCTTTTCTTGACAAGCATCAAGCCGTTAACCGACACCGTATCGTCCTATTTTTGAACATCATAATCTCACCCTAGGACCGTCTGATCCGCTGCCCGCACGGAAACCGTTAACGATCCGCCAGGCGGAACACGTTTCCCACTTCGAGGGGCGTCACCCGGTCGTGGCAGGCTAGGTCGATTCCGGACGGTGCTTTGGAGTGTCGCTCCTCGATCGGCATTTGGCAAGGGGAAACTGAGCCCAACTCCGAATCCAATCGAGAACAAAACGAAGATGCGCCACTCCAAAGCGTCGCCGAAACCGATTGACTTAGTATTTTGCAGGGAGTAATTATAGTTTTGTTTGTTTTTCTTTAATGCATTGGTTACTAGCGTTAAGATACGTTTGAATACTGAGAGCAAGATATATCCACCAGTAGTAATGTTTGGTTTGGTTTTCATACAGAATCGCTTCTAACGCATAACTGTTTTCCTCGTTAGGCTTTAAACTTTGCAGTCTAAGTTTTTTTTATATTTTTTGGTGTGCTGGTTAATGCCTGTTTCGTTCCTTATTATCCTGCGATCAGTATGTTACGCAAAAATCTAACAACAGTGATCAGTATTGGTTTTCCGTGCTTCGCTTAACGAGTGTGAAGATTGTTACCTGTTTGGCCAAATTATTGTTCCTTTGCGTTGCTTGCTCATTCTATCATCAAGTGTTTTTTTCTCTTATTTAATATTATTTGTTGTGTTTCTCAGCACTTTTACTCACTAAATTTTATGTATGAGATACTTTTGTTTATATATTTAAACTTTTTGCTGTTGCTGCAAACATCCATGCAATACGTCAGTAAAATGTTCCTGATCTCTTGGTTGTGTTTCTAGCGTTTACGATTCTTATGTTTATGCGTTTAGGTGTTTCAGCGTATGTGATGAGTATGTCTAGCGAAACAATCCCTTCAAAATACGCCCGGTGTGCCGCTTTACTCGTCCTCTTCCTCGTTCTGGTACGTGACGTACCGCACCGAAGACCGTTCGCCAACGATGAGAGACTGAAACGTGAAAAAATGGGAAAAGTTGGACTCTTCATTAGATGCCAGGTGATACGAAAGAAATGACATTTGTCTTTGTGAAGACACTTTGAAGATTATACTCAAACTTCATGTTCACAGGTTTTAACAAGATGATATGCTAAAAATAAAACTAAATGAGAATCCAATAAAATTAAATATAATATCGTTAAATGGCAAATACAAACCAATAATCCTTAAAAAATTAAACAAAAGATCCCATCCACTATGAGCCTATCAACAAGAACACACAAAAATAAGCACCTGAAAACAAAATAAAAATTACAAAAAGTGCAACCAATCCAAACCTTAACTTCATCATAAACATAATAAAAAAAACGAAAACATAATTATCAAATAAAGAGCGTTTATTCGGTCCTTCATAAAGATTACCTTAAAACTAAAGTACAACATACAAAGTAATACAAACATTACGAAAAATATGCACGAGAGTTTACAATGGTTACAAATCATGGAACAGATAAGAAAAACCTTAATCTAAATCACCATAAAGGATTCAAAATATCGTTTTCGAGCGTGAGATTCCATCGATCCGTTCCATCGGGGGCTTCGAAGAGCGTTTTACGACAATTGATTGCAAAAATCAACTAGAGAGCGAGGATCAGTGGGATGGGAGGGGGTGGGAAACAAGGTCTGGTCCCTTTCACACGGGAACCCTACAGTTTCGTCACGCAGTTTTCACCAACAACCACACCGGACGGACCATCCGTTACTCGCGCGGGCTCGCCGGAGCCGTTCTTATGCCCGTTTACGGTTCCGTTTCCGTTGGCGTGGGGCTTGCCGGGGCTTGCGTCATGTTTACCGTTCGCAGCAGTTGCGGCGGTAGCCTTACCGTCCTCAAGAGGGGCCGGCGATGCTCCACCTTCGAGGGTCAGACCCGCGTTGTCGATACCGTCGATGCTTACCTTCTTCTCCTCCTTGGTCGGTGGGGCGCGCAGGAAGGTCAGCAGCGGGGCGTAGATGAAGCAGAGGATCGAAATGCCGACCAGCATCCACTCGAAGCCGATGGTGTTTACCAAGGTGCCACTTTGGAGTGTGTTTGCGTCGAGCGTGCAAAGAAAGCAAGAAAGAAAGAGAAGGGTGTTGGACGGGCAGGAGTTAAACAAAGCGACCCACTTATCTGTCCGTTCCGGGCGGACGGACGGACGGACGGTCCGTTCCACTTGAGTTTTAATTCCCTCCCCGATCCCGGAGCCCTTCCTTTGTCCCTTACCTCAGTGCGGGTCCGATGGCGAATCCGAGACAGAACGCCACGTCTCCTATGGCGTACACGCTGCCGTAGACGGCCGAGTGGCGAATGTCCACCAGGTAGCCGAGCTCGGGCATCATGCAGGAGTCGACCATACCGATGGCGAAGCCCAGTCCGGCGTTCGGCAGAATCAGGTGGTTGATGGAGGTGGCCATGGGGATCTGCGAGGCAATGCAATCAAACAAACCAACAAACAAACAATTTAAAATATGAAAAGGATAGAAAAACGAGCAATAAGTATATGTACAACACACACATCAGATTGTTTTTAACATTTAAAAATAAAGCAAACAACTTCTTCACTAGAGGAAAACACTAGACATTGACAATGAAAAACGAATTAACTGCCTCAAAAGTATTGAATATCTTAAAAAGGATACTAAAATCTCTTAATTGAATTGCTAAACGAATTTGTTAGGATTATTTGAACTTGTATGTGGTTCAGTTTTCCAAGAAGCGGTTAATTATCTTATCGTTTTCTGTTTTTTATTCCTTCAAGGTGTATTTTATCTTTTATCGAAAACCAAATTTGCTCCCTATTTGCCTACATGTTTAAGGTGTTAGATTTAAAAAATAAGCTTTCATTATATCTTCATTTAAACGGTATTGAAACTTTATAAAACGCCGTTTTATTTAACTCAGCTCTGTTTTCCTCGCTTTACATAAAAGTAGTTGAATTCCTAGAACAATTTCATATTATTTACAACTCAGGACATATGTGGAATAAATTGTCCTCTTTTGGTGGATAAGTTTCAAGCATTAACCCTGTGCCAATACTGGTAATATTAATTATAAAAAGAATCTTTTTAATAAGAAACCGTATTAAAAATGATAACTAAACAAAATCAACAACCCGATTTTTTAAGGATTGCGCATGACCTACAAGAAAAGGGCACACTTACGCAGAGCAGACAAAGTCCGATGATTACCAAACCGAGCAGAGCTGCCAGCCAGCGACCGATCCGGTGTCCCAGCGGTCCGAAAAGGTTCGTACCGATCAGGTAGCTGATGGAGGCGGGCAGGAAGGTGACTCCCTGTTCCCATCGGCTCGCGCCCATATTGTCCATCATCCAGATCGGCAACGACGGTTCCAGCATGGCGATGCCCATGTTAGCGAACGTGATGGCACCGGCCGCAATGATGATGTACGGATCGGTGACGAGTGCCTTCAGCGACGGCGGATCGGACTCCTCGATAACCATCGTGGGTTGCAGCATGATCAGCTG
>KE525027.1:50411-64028 GCA_000441895.2 Anopheles sinensis
AAATCGATCTTTTTCTAAAAAGATGTTAAAAAGTAGCCATTTACGGATTAAAAAAATCTTGAAAACTGACAAATTTACAGCGTGTTGAAAAACAGGGGTCCGACGGACCCCAAAAAAGCATTCTAGGGATAGTCAAGTTGGTTCTCAGATTTGGTCTAACAAAAAAAAAAAAATTGAGATTATTTTTCTTAGATGCTACTTTGGATTTTAAGACAAGCATTTTTTTTTTTTGAAAAAAAATTCAGCCGTTTTTGAGTTATTAAATGTGAAAATCGCGTTCGGGTCCTTACGACCCCTTTAATTGGATTCTGGTGTTATTTAAACATTTAGACATTTGGTATTCAATACTAGAATTACGCTTGTGTAAGGTAAGCAAAGCCTAATTTTACAAAATACTATGACCACTTAAATGTTTGGAGCTTATTTCAGCTTGTTTCAGTTCAAGTTCATTTTTAAAACCAAAAATATTTATTCGAATCAAAAGCATCTGCCAATCTTCTGGCTTTGTTATTAGTCTGGTATTTAAATCCTCCAATATCCGGTACTTTTATACCTTGGTTTTTGTTGTTAAATGTTGAATTATCCAAAGTCTTCTGTTGAGGGAATCTTTTTGTAACTCTTGTACGTCATTTTGAATGTTATATCATTGTAAGCCTTCATTTTGAATTCATTTATAATTCATTGTTTCGTTTTCTTTTAAACTTTGTGAGAGTAATTCTCAAAAGTTTGTTTTATCTTGAAAGTTTCTACAAACATAGTTTTGTCTGAAACAAAAATTCAGGCGACGTTTTGCCTTCACATAAGTTGCTAACCACTGTGCAGTGGTGAAAACATCTCAGTGGAAGTTAAAATATGCACACAATGATCCGATGTCCACAAAGAAAAGGAAAAACATCATCCATATGAAGAAAAAATAAATACCGCGATTCGTTCCTGAATTCCAATGTCACCGTGATAATGAAACAAACGGTGGAGTCGTCGGAATCGGGGAAAAAATGGCGACACAGTTTCGATAGGCCACACCACACACATGGGCCGGGGGAATGGGAAAGCGGGGCGGAAATGGTATATCTGTTGAGTCGTTTGTCGAGCTCTCGCAATCATCAGTTCCGGTCAATAAAACACTCGATCACTCGATCACTCGATCAAGTTGTACACGCACATACGAACACACAAGCTCAAATGTGCGTACACACATATCGACAGCTGCAAGTGAGAGTCGATGAAAGTTGTTTTGGAGCCGGGGACGAAATGGAGCTTGTGCTCGCTGCGAAAAGCGAAAACGGCGACCTGCGACTTCCAGCGTGGCGACGTTGTTCCCAAGCACCCGGTGGCCCCCTTTAAGACACCCCTCTCTCCCTCCCTTCGCTAGCTCGACTCCATTTGCGCCCTTTTTATCACAAACAAACGGGAGGAAGACAGCTCCGGGATGAACGAGCACGCTACCGGTTCCAACACCGGCCGAAGCCATCAACGAGACGTTGACTTTCTCCTCCTGGGCGCATATAGCGCGCGCGCGGGCGCCCTCTTCGGCAGGAAGTTGCAACGGAGGCTTGTTCTCTGGAGTGGAACAGTGGTGGTGTGTGAGTGGATCCACCTCGAGGTGCCCACATCGGGAAGTTGCTTCACCTGATTCCACGCCGGCAACTTTCATTCTGAGGTGCACTCTGTATGTCACAGGTGTGCGGCAGGCACTTAACCATGACAGTAGCCGTTGGCAAGCGTTACCAAAGAATCGGCTTGACACGAATGCGGTAGAAAGCGTCGTGGGGCCCGCAATGCACAACGCAACGCTGGAGAAAAGTAAAACTCGAGCACCTCTGCTACCGTAAAGGGAGTTGAACGAACGAACGAACGAACGGGAAATCGGTAGGGACCGCACCTTTGGTCTCATCAACGTCATCATCATTATCGATGCCTCAAATTGGATCTACCACTTGCACTTGCACTTGCATCGAGACGTCAGCAGGCTGCACCCTTGGTGGTTTTAGGGCCGATCGGCCTCCTAGGGAATAGCTCCGGATGTTCATCAACTTCTCCGGGATGTCGTTTCACGAGGCTCCTCAACTCAATAAGAAGACCTGAAGACTCACCGCGCTCAGCCGGATCTGATTGGCCAAGTATTCGGAGTGCTCGAGGTTGTGTTGGAGCGCATCACTTCAGAATCACCAGCGTTGGACTCGATGGCCATAAACCACGGCGTATGGTTTCAGCTGGATGAGCACGCGTCGGTTCGTCGCTTGCTTGGGGTTTCGGTTCATGCGTCCACGAACTCCACTGTTGAGTGTCTCAAGAGCTCGCATGCCTCTAGTAGCCCCTACCAATGTAGACGGACGTCCATCCCATATTGCCAAACTCTTCCCATCGCCGTTTTTCGTGGTGCCGGTATCGACATTGTACGTTGCCCACACGATGACTTTCGGCGCGCGATGGTGTCATCTTGAACGGGTTTGTAACTTGTACTTTCGTTGCCATCGAAGCGGACTCGCGTCGCCGATTGAGCCACGATTGACCCCGATTGGTCCATCGCCCCGAAGAGTGGTTGTCGCTTTCGATGGCGATGGATTAATTCGAACGCATGTTTATACCGAACCAGTCATCAACGGTCTTGAGACTGGACCCCTGGTGGACTTTGCAACCGAAGAGGGTGAGAGCTTCGATCGCGAGGTCATCTCGCGTCTTCTCACTCGTGAAGTGCATTTTGCTGATGGTAATCGTTGAAAAAGGTCATCGGATGTGCGGACGGATGGACGGTTGGCGGTGAGTTATCGCGAGCGTGTTTGTGTGTGTCTAAACGTTTTCGATGGGGCAAGCACGGGTTTGAAGATGCGCCACGAAACGGCCTGCTCAACAAGGGCCCTGGGAATGCGAGATTCGACGTTCCGATAAACACTCGACTGAACTGCGCACCATGCTACACACGAAATCAGTTACAAAGTTTTCTCATTAAACGCTCATCAGGGTCTCGTCTCTCGATGCGGGTTGGATTTGTAAAATCAAAAATGTGTAGAAAACAAACCCTCCTCGACGCTGGAATGGCGTGGCTTCGGGGTTTCTACGACGTCTCGACCCATTTCGATACTGCTCGGCTCGGAGCCGCCGCGCCGCCCGGTGTGAGATTTATTTGTTTCCACTTTGGGAAAGACCTAATTTCCACCACAACCCAGCGCGTCCCGGTTTGAGCGGAACGGAAGTGGGCATTTGTTTGCCAGAAGCACTGTTCTTATTCACTGGTAAACACAGAAGGGGGGAAAAACCGACCAAATCAAATCTCTTCAATCGAAAACAACGAAATTGTTGACCTAATCATTCGCTGCAGCGTTCCTTGCACTGTTTAGCCAAGGGCGGGATGCGCATCGAATGCACTTGGACGAGTAACCTATTTGGGGTGTGATTGAAATTAAGCCCTTAACCAAGATGAGGATGAGGGCGTATGTTTGCTTTTCCTCCAACGGAACTCCCTGCCAACCGTGGCCACTTTCTAGCTGTCGCTCGAGAGACGCGCACGGGCTCGGGGATTTGATTAGTTTTCATTATTTCACGTTAGTTAATGAGATTTTCTTCATTCTTTGCCACTTCCGATCGGCTTCCACCTCGTCCCAGGAAACGCACAGCTGCCGGTTTCTGCCGAAGGGCCGGGAAAATCGATTAAGACGATGGAGGTTGAAGTTTCCACAGTGGGTCTTGAGCTGGAAGTAGTGGAAAGCACTCTCCGTTGTAAGGTTCATTGTTTTCTGTTGCTTTTTTCCATCTAGTATAAGTGTTATGGCTTCAATTATTTCATATTTATTCGAGTCACTTTATAATCCAAGCTGAGTGATGGCTTGATTGCTAATTAGTGGAATGATGGATCGTCAATATAAAATCTAGCGCAAAGTAATTTTATTTTATTAAATTATTGTAGCATAAGGTGCATTGCTTTTGGAAGCAGAAATTTCTAAAAATTATATTGGGATGTAATTAAGTTGATTATTACTGACATTTTCTTACTATAGATCAAAACTATTGCCTGTATTTGGCTTAAAAAATGTAATAACATTGAAACTGAAAAATTAACTAATGCACCAACTTAAACGAATATCTTTATCTTTAAAATATTATTTCAAGATGAACTTAGGTATAACAACAATTTCCAAGTTGGGTTAACTAAACTTGCTTAACGTTCAAACTAAAGATATTAAAATTTTGCTATTTCTATTGAAATACTAGAGAACCGATTGAAATTAACACGAAAATTCTAATGAAAATATGTTAAATTGTTAAATTAATTTGTATACAGTTCTTGCACGGATTTCACCTAAATTGTGCTGTAAATGTTTCAAAACTAGTACTTTAGAAACCAAAGTTTGTACAAAGTTTATATTGAATTTGATTAAAACATAACTTTTAACAAACATTGCGTTTGAATTTGGTGCAATATAATTTTCCAAACAAATAAAGGTTTATTTTCAACTTAAGACCTTTCGTACAGTTTAAAGCCCTTTTGCGCAATTGTTTTATTTTTGCATAAGGTTTGAAAAATAATAAAAAAATATGTCACAAAAGATGCAAAGTAATCAATTCCGGAAGCATGTTTGCTCCCCTTATCCAGCACGTTCCGCAGATATACTCGCTTGGTTTGATCTGAACTATGTACGCAATTTTACCACCCTTTTTTCCATATTGTTTATGTTCATTTTCGCCTTCCGCGGAGCACGTGGTCAACCGAGTCGCTCCGGTTTATGGGGCGTCCTCTGTTTGTACAACAATTAACACGTTTCAGTTAAGTGGATCGTACGCCGTAATGTCTCTATCACCACGTGACGCTTCTAGGTGGTCAAGCGGCTGGAAAATGTTGTATCAGGTGAAGGAATAAAAAAAGTGTTGCCAAGGGTTTTGGGCGGACTTTTTAGACAAAAGTTGTTAAAAAATATACAAATAAACGTGTAACCGACCGCCAGAGACGCATATCGATGCGATGTAGGGCTCGATTTGGCGACGAAAAAACCACCCCAAAATTGCTCGCATGTGGAGAACGCTGACGAACTGAATGGTCGGAATGGAGCAATTTTTTCTTCCCTCCTTTCCTTCCCCTCTCTCTGTCGCTCGTTCCCGGCATTCCACCATTTCGTGAAGGGCGCGTGACCCGCTGGTGCTATTAAGCTTTCCGTGATTATTGAAATTACCTTCACGACCGTGCGGGACCGGTACGGACGGCCCAAGTGTTGGTGGCACGATTTAGCCGTTTTCCTTGTGGCAGCTACCTGCAAATCTCATGTATCGCCACCATATCGAACCGTCGTAATGGATCGGCAATTGGTCTGGTAGAAGGAGTGCAGTGCAGCGAGTAGAACTGCGCCCGGAACACTCCACATCGGCCACCACAAAAGCGGACAGAGCATGCTGACTGACAGCATCAGCAATCGGTGCGAGATGAATCGGCGAATGTCAAAACCTTCGCGGTTGAACGGAAAAGTGTTGGATCTCTCGTGCGAAGAGTTTGGAGCTGGTGGGCTTATGGGGGTTTTCCCCTTCTACCCTTCTTATTCTGGCATTTGTTTTGTTTTGTTATTTTTCTCATTAAATTACGTTAGAAGAACAACGTGGCCACTGACTTTCCATCCCACTTTCGCACCTTTCGAAGCCAGCCTGCAATCTCCCTTCCCATTACGAGCCCAGTGGAATGGATTTGTTTAGTTTTTTTTTGTCGTAAAAAAGTGTTCAAAATCGTGAGAACGACCGTCATGGAACACTGGCGAGGTCGTATGTAGTTTTTTTTCGAGTTTGGATCTTTGCGTATTTGTGCTTGATTCACTACCACCCATGCGGCCGAAAAATAATGCTCCTACAAAAATAAAACCCTCCAAGCGCTGGATCGAACGAACTCCGCAGTAGGCTGTTGAACGATCAAGCAGACCGTGTGTAGGATTTCTATCAAGACTTCAAGAGTGGCCCTTAAGTGTCTCGCGTCTTGTTCGCCATTAAGTTCCACGCGAGGCTGAGCGGGCACGCAAACCTTGGCGAACTTCGGCGAAAGGGAGCCAATAATTTCATTGCCAGAAGGGCTTCAGATTCCAGCGCGGCTGATTTTGTTGCCGCGTATGCAATTTGCACGATGATTGGAATGCCCCTCCGGGAACTGGACCGAATGGAAAAAAGAATGAAAACTAATAAAATGTGTGCTTAGGAATGTGCTCTTTTCGAAACCTAACCTAGAACGATCGGGAGCTTGCTTTAGAACTCCAAACTCTGCGGTGGCAAGGAAACCGATGAGCATGTGAGTAACCTTGGAAACTCGTTTCCGAACCAAACGAAGACTTTAAATTGCGCCCTTCGCCTCGAGGGCGTCTGGTTTGCGTTCCGTTTTTTTTACTTCCCTGCGTGCCAGCAGTAGTTTTCGCCAGCGCGGTTGGTAATGAGCTTTAAATGGTTTTATCGTTTATGAGAATTTTAATCGGCTCACGGTGAAGGATGTTTGTAAAGGGTTGCGTTTCGGCGCAACAGAACAGAAGATCGAGTAATTGTTTGGCCCAATCTGTTTATATGAATGTCATTAAAGTAATTTACACGTAAAATATATCTGCTCGTTAATAACATGTTTTTTTCATTTGTTTCGAACATGGCTAGGTGAGGATACTATTTTAAACTTTGTTTTATGAACATTTGATTATAAAATGTGTTGGTTTATAAATGTTTCCAATCATACAGCTTGTTGTATTAAACATCATTAACTAGTTTAAATTTATCGTAGAAAAATGTTTTCTACGCTTTTCTATTCGCACGTAATAAATAATAACATTAAAGCAAACCTTTAAAGCAAACATTCTAACCTCTCCTCTACACTCAATTAATGTCCGTTTATTGATGTTGGAAGAGCAAAGTTATGAATAGGCCACAATTAAAATTCATCAAATATACGCTTTTTGAAACATTAAAATGGTTATTTTGGAAACATTAATACTTGTACTTATTACCAGAATTGTGTGATATCGGGTCTCAAAAAGATGAAAGTGTGAATAACTATTGTTGCTAGCTATGATAATCACTTATCCTTTATTTGCATTGAATTTGAATTTGCAGAATCTATGGACTATTTTCAATCATAAAGCCAACGTGAGTTATAAATACAGAGAACATGCCTGAACTCTTTAAATAACGGTAAACATTCCGATCGCTCGAGGAAATGATTAAATATACGATTTCACGGTTGGTTTTTCAAAGCTTTGCATTGCGAAACATTGAACTCTTCTCCAAACATTGGAAAATTAATCCTCACATACATTCTTTTTATTACTAAAACCAACCCTCCTTATTCAACGGGATACAAATGGCCACCGATTGGAAAACAATACCTTAAGCACAAACGCGTGTGTATGCGCATTCGCATCATTCCGTCAGCAACGATTGCAACATACTCCCTCGCCAACCGACCAACACAGCCAGGTTCGTGTCCTAACGCGCTTCCAGTTCACTGGCATTCTCCCATGCTTTGCATATGACGGTATTTGGTGCATAAGTGCGAGTGTGTGTGTTAGTCTAAGGTATGTTATTTTGCTGCTTCCAGTCGATGGCTTTTTTTTCTGCTGCTCACCCTTTCCTAATAGACGAGTTCAGGTGATCATAGGATATTTCAATAATTTTTTCCACATTCCGTCTCCTCCCACCGGAATGCCAGCGATCCACCCACCCACCGTACGCCTCGTGTTGATTGCCCGTGCGGATGCTATTTGATTGCCTCCATTCTCTATCCTCTTTAATGCGCCGAAGGCTTCGCGATGCGGTGTGGGAGATAAAGGTTGCAAACGTAACAATAAAGAAATGCTACGGAGTGGAGCATGAGATTTATGTTTTTCCCCCAGATAGGTCCATGCGAGTGCCAATGTTGAAGGGAGCGAGCCCCCGCGAGCATTTGCAGATTGATATCGGTAATTAAGTGCATGGTGCACCGCATGAAGCTCTTTACTCCTCGAATACCCCGGATGCCTCAGTTTTTCGGTGGCTGGGAGGTCGAGTGGGGTGGAAGGGAGAGGTGAGTTCATTAGGACTGCCTCTAAATATCAAGATCAAACTCAAGGCAATCCGGGGGCACGCCGATGAAGCCCGAGTCCGTTCGGTTCGCTCGATGCGAAATAATGTCTTGTCTTGCCCGAAGGAAAAAAAGCATCTCACACACACACAAATACACATACTTGGCGTACAGAAATGTCCCTGAAAATGTGTCTCTTGTGGAGCAAAAGAAAAAAACCAACATGAGACAATCATGGGATACCCGTTGACAGCGGGTGGACACCGGGCGGGGGAACGAATTCTTTGCATTGTGGATCAAAGTTCTTTCCCGGTACCGTAACTGAACCGGAAAATTCTCAGCATTGCTTCATCAGCGGTTGGCTGCTTGTGGAGGTTGCTGTGGAGACGGAAGGCAACCGTAGGGACGACCTCGGTTCGCCCCAAAGGCACACCCCTTCGCCGACAGTGAACAATTCCACCGCCGGTGCCACACATTTGTGGTAATATAAATGGCGCTGTTTTTCTCGTTTGCCATTTCCTAACAGCTTGCCGACGCGTCCGGGAACAATCGCGGGGCGCCATTAGAACGGGCGACATTTTCGGCTCGAAGAAAAGGGGGTGGCGCGTGACCTGGACCTGGTTTTGTGCTCGTTGTGCCGACGGGTTAAGGTTGTTATAGTTTGGTAAGATCGGTGTGACGTAAGGGCGCGGATGTTAGTGCTGTTTCCAACTGGAAAAGATCGGCATGATTATTGTTTCCCGTTAAATGAAGGGATTCCTTGGTTTTCTTGTTAAGGTTTATACTGTTGGCTATATGGAATAACTGTAAATTTGATGGCATCAGAAAAATGTTTGTTCCATTTCTTATATTGAACAAACAATACAAATTGCTCCAAAAGTACGGACACGTTTCGTTTAAAATGTTTTGAACACCCTAAAGTCTCATGTCGAGGCTGGAAATCAGCGAGAAAGCTATGCCAAAAACGCTGTTCTTTCTTTCAAGACTTCCGACGTATGGAGAAGTGTTTTAAACATACCTGGCCATAGGAAATCATGCAGAAAGATCAATGGAAATGAACCGGCCTAATATCAGTATTATACCCAGCATTGCTAACCCTCCATATGATTCTCATCTCCACAATCAATTGAACAAAAATATTGACAAATCTTAAAGTTAGAACATATTCCAACTATTTAAAGGCCTGACGATCATGGAGGCCACCAAACAACTGAAAATCATGTCAAAATAAATAGTTTTATCGGCAGCCAAGTATCGTAAGGCCACCTGACCTGAATTTATAATGAAATTTACTTGCTTCGACTATGTTGCTTACATTTTTTGCTATAGCTGACAAAAATTTGTCTATTTTTTAATGCAAACGTTAATGTACCACAATCATAAACCAAGGAGTTATCTTTCTTATCAAGTTAGTGAGAAAAATAATAAGTATAAGCAAATCAAAGAGCATATGATAAACTTAACGGATTGAGAAGAAATAATCAGAGTAAAATTGTTTCCATCATAACACAGCAGCACTTTTTTATTAATTGATCTGTTTAACTACTTTTCTCATTGAATTTTTCGTTTTCACAATCAACAGTTTGATCAAAAACATTCGGAAAAGAAGTTAAAGTACTGTGTCGTGTCTGTTGTGGATCTTTTTCCTTTTTATTCTCAAAATACACGAGCATTTTGTCGACATTGGTGCTGCTGGCCCTGACATTTAAAGCAAAAGTGCTGAAGCACTGCTTGTCTAACACACATTCTACTTTTTCATGAAGTAAAGATCAACTTGGAGTAAATGGAACGGATCGATGTGTTTTTATTGAGTTTTATTTTTCTTCACTCGCCATTGCCACTTATTAGAAGGTTAATTAACCTACCGTGCCGTTAATAATTGGTTTGTTGATGCTCCCTTCTCGTTTACAGATAATGTAAAAGAAAATACTCTTTGCTGCCGTGCTCGTTCCGTACCGTCCACTAGTCTACGAAGTGCAGCCGGTCCCGAAAATCCGCCAGGATGGCGCTCCGGCTGCGCAAGGATGTCCAGAAGGCGTCCTACTACGTCTGGTTCCTGGGCGCCCAGGAGGCGAAGGCACTCCGTGGCTCCCGGACCCTCCTGCCCATGATACCGCGCATGGTGGAGAAGTCCAAGGAGCAGGAGCCGCTCAAGGTCACGCTGCAGGTTTCGCACAAGGGATTGAAAATCGTACAGGTAAGAGGAGAAAAGCAGTTGGTGGATTTTTCAATCCAAAATGTCTTATTTTGATTTACTCTAATCCATTAGGGCTCGGCTAAACACTTCATCCCGCACGGGGCCATCACTTGCTCGGTGCAGACGGAGGACATCGTCGCCTGCACGCTGCTGCTGTACAATCCGGCCACCAAGTGTCCGCTGCACGTGCACGCCTACCGGTGCGACTCGGAACTGACCGCCCAGGCGCTGCACGATCAGCTGCAGGTGCTGATCAGCCGACCGGAAAACCAGAAGAGATTCACCGAGCTGGAAGCGCGGTAAGTGGCGCGAATGGATCGCTCCTTTTTTCCAATTTTCACTTCACTCGGTTGTCGCGCAAAAGGGTGCAAATGCGCGAACGCGGCAAGCGAAGAAAAACTACAAACACAGCTAACAAGGAAAATAATGTAAAACCGAAACAAACTTCCTGCCGGCATCGCCAACACTGGAGAGCGTGTACCGAAGCAAAACGCGTTCGGTTCCCATGGTTTGTTTTCCTTCCCTGTGAGTGTGTGTGTTTTTTTTCTCTACACGGGAAGGAAAAGCTTTATTGCATTTTGCGTCCGATTTCCTCGGTGTTCACCCCATCGCCACGGGTGTTATTGAAATGTCGGGCAGTTGATCGAACAGGGCACCGATTTGCGGCATATTGGATCGAATTTTCTCCAGTTCTCCTAGTTTTACCTGCCTTTTCGATGCGTGGCGTTGGAAAAAAAACATCTTCTAGTACTGTAACAGTACCATTTGGGTTTTCGGTGGCGGATCGAAATGATCTCCCGTTATAAGAATGTAAGGGGGACAGAAAGATCTCCCCAAGTTTAGGGTTTCCCAGAGTGAAGGAATTCTATTTCAAATTTTATTTAAGCTTCTAATGATTTGCAAAACAAAACTGTATTGCTCCATCATCACGGCATTGGGAAGCACTGTGTTGCCAAATGTTCAATTTATTTATGTTATTTTAATGAAATTATAATGTTGACATCATTTGCTTTGTGATTGATTCTGGCTTGTAGATATTTTTTAAGTCATTATTATCTATTACAAATGAGTGAATACGACTAATGCCGTTAAATGTCGGATTATTTTTGGATGTACTGATACAAAGCTGCAATTTATCAGACCACAACCGAACCGTAGGACTAACGGCATAAACACTTTTCGGTTTCGGTTCTCACTCATCTATTGATGGTATCGTTAATGCTACTGTAAAAAACTCATTTATTTCAAAAACTTATCATCGAAAATCTTCACCTTGCTCGATCTCCCGCATGAGATCTCCAGCAGCGATTAGAATTGCTTCGCCAGAAACGGAGCAGCCTGAAACAATAAGATCAATTATTGCCGCTTCGAAGACTATTTGGGTTACATTCTGGTAGCGTCTGGTATTGACGCGCCCAAAAATTTACCTTTCCCATGTGGAGCGGCGGTATGATGAAATGATTGACAGCCGTATGGGTGAATGGAAGGGTTCCCGAAATAAATGGAAGAAGTTAGAAGAAAACATCCAACGAGTATAATTAGGAAACCTCCCAGTCAGTCGCTGGTTACGATGCGGGAGATTGCATAACCTAACCGTACTGGCTAGGAGCAGAAACGGGAGCGCATTTGGCTGTCGATATGAAATATAGAAGCGAAACAAAACATAAGAAACATTTTACCTAAAGCGGTGAAATTTATCATGCTAGTTACGAGGTACGAAAGAAAAAACACTGGAAGAAAAAAAAAGGTCAAAACACTTTGCCTAGCGATCTTTGTTTGGGACGGTAGAAAAAATGAGTAGAAATGCGACAAAAACTTGCGAAAAATTATCTCACACGCAATTAAAACGTACCGAAGCGTATGGATTAGCGTCGGACATTCGGTCGGGCGTTAATTACTGATAGACCGCGCACTTTAGTCCACACTACGGAAAAAGGAAAATTGTGCTGCAGGGGTAATTTTCCAGCGCGGCCAGAAGGAGAGTGGTGGAAAAATGGCGGACAAAACAGAAAACCAAAATGAAAGATAAATTCGAAATTAATCCGACTCCGGTGACGAAATCCGGAGGAATTTGCCGCCTTTTGCCGAGCCGCCCTTTAAGGGAAGCAAACTTTTAGTGCCATTTACGGACGCGATTTTCCGTCGAGTTTTTCACGCGGGACGCTTTTCTTTTTCTCATACACTCGGTAGCCAAACTGAATCGCGGCGTGGAGAACGTAATGTCAGGTTTGGTGTAGCAACTGCTACCGTACTTTTCGGCAGTAAAACTGTTTATTTTAATTTAAATATTGATTTATCGAATCATTTTAGTGGCAATTTTGGGACGAATGAAGCACTATTGTTAAACGGATCATTTTGTTAAACTGGGCCAGACTCATTAAGAGTTGCTACTTACGGTTCAAAGAGTTGCTACTTCTGTTCAGGACAATATTGATCAAAAACGAAAAGGCAATGACTATAAAAACGAATGTTGTCTAATAGTAGTTCTGCGCAATGCTTAGAAAAATTTGGGTATTCATCAAAGACTAAGATTGAGGGTGCGATTGTTAGTCTTCTACATCGGGAATACATTTAAAGCATACAGGAAACATTCCCCACTTAATCCTTTCTGTCTTAAGTTTATTTATATAAACTTCCTGTACTAACAATCTATAAGTGTACTTAATAAACTAAACTAAAATTGAAAAATTGAGTCAAAGTCCGTTACGGGGATCAGGACTAATACCTGTATATAATTTGGTAACATAACTTGACTGCAGAGCATTCGGTCAACTGATCCTGTTGGGAATGCTTTACTAGTCTTGGCTCCAGATATCTGTATGTTGATCGGTTTTGGTTATTATTTTTCAAGCATCTTCCGCGACCAGCCTAGTTGCGCCTTCCATGATGCCATGCCGGGGAGTAATCGTTTTCGGTAGCGAGTCAGGTCCAACTCCTCCAGCCAGGTACACGCATAAGGCTGGTTACGAAATGGCGTCAAATCGGTGTCGATCCGAACCCGGCCGGACGGTGGCAGAGTTTGGTGTTTTAGGAAAATATAACATGCGCTTGCACGTTGACCAAGTGTCGCCGACTGTGTTACGTCGTGCAACGCTTCAAACGGCCAAGCCTCAATCCTACCCCAGAGTTCCAGATGTCAAGCAATTGCCCGTTTTGGGACGGTACGAGATTGTGTCTAATTACCGACCGGGTGATGGAGCTGGAGCCCAGGTTCCATTTCTCCTTTCTCGTGCACGCGTCTGGGAATGCGCTCTCCGTGGCCGCGCGCGCGTGTGTGTGCGTGTACGCCATAAAATGCCCATTAGGTTTCCCAACCAAAGGCCTTATACTCGGTGGCACTTTCACTGGCTAGAGCCTGCTGCCCGGTGAAGGGAGTGTCTCCACACGTGAGGTTGCGAATGCCGCACTAGGTTTC
>KE525033.1:7168-17309 GCA_000441895.2 Anopheles sinensis
TTGTTAGTTTCATTTAAAATTATTATATTTATGTATGGTGAGCACATTCACACTCCGTGTCCGTGTATGCGTAAGATAGATTCTTTTTAATTTGTTTCGTGTTTTCTTCAATCATCTTTATTACGTCTATGCATGGAAACACTATTGACGGTTACAAACATGCTCAGTTGCAGCACGTGTTTCACTGCTTTAGTTTTACTTACCTTCTTTAATGCTTTATGCTTGCATACACTTTGTGTTTTTGAATTTACTGAATTTTACATGATTTCGAATTTGCTGCTCAATTTTTGGTTCCGCGTAATGTAGTTTTGTTTTGAGTTTGGTTTTTACAAAGTCGCCCCGTTTTGTAAACGATTTCATTTTTTTACCCCCACTGTAACATGTTTGTGGTATTGTTTCATTTCGATTTCGTTACAGCAGTCGGATGGATTGCACGCTGCTTGTTGGAAAAATGGTTTCGGTTTTTTTTTTTGCAAACCTACTACCATTAGCGTGAGTTTGTTTAATATATTGTGTTTCCCTTTCATCCGTGTGCCAGATACTACCGAGAGAAGTTCCGAGACTAGTTTTACGCCATCGTACATATGCTTGCCCCTTTTTTTCCAGTTGCACCCTCAAAAGCGCGATTATCCCGAAAAACATGTGCTGCCAAAGATTGCCCTGATCACTTGTTGCTAGAGAGACATACTGGATTTTATTCGAAAATGCTTCGTTATTCGTTAATCATCTGCAAACTTGTCCGCACGATGTTACAACTGCGAACGTTTGCTGCATTTATTCCCTTTTTGTCACCATGCTTTTGTTTTACCTTTCGTTATTTCCTAAAATTCTTCGCTTTTTCAGTTGTTGAGTTGAGTTGTTGAATCTTTTGCTTGCTTCTGTATTTTCCTTCACCTCACTTCTTTGCTCAACGTATGAGTATGGTTTGCTTACGGTTTTCGGTTGTTGAGTGGAACTGAAAAATTATGATTGAACAAATGAACCAATTTTCGAACGCAACTTATCGGTCGTCTAAATGTGTCCAAAGTTTTTCACCACCATTTCGAAATGCGCCATTTCGGGTGTCGTTGCTATGGCGCCGCCCAAGGCCTACCACGCAACATTTTGCGCGTGACCGTTTGGTAGTTGCCAACGTCAAAGCACAATCACCGTCATGCGGTAGTCGAAAGGTTGTTAAATATCGTTTAACAACATCAAATAGAAACACAGTTTTTTTTCCTCCCCTTAAATTGTTGCTTCCCTGGATGTTTTTCCTTTTCATCGTGTACCAAATATCTATTGCCGGAAGTGGTTCTGCGAAAGAGTGATACTAGTTTTGCGGTGTGTTGTTGTGTATGTGCTTTGTGTGTTGGAGTATCTGCTTTCATTCGGTTTATTTCTTTATGCTATTTTATTGTTTGTGAAGTTGTATTTCCTTTGCTTAAACTGCTGATTTGAACTATTGTTTTATTGTTATACTCTCTGCGTCAGTCGTTTGTCGTCCGTTGGCATGTTTGATGTATTCGTTTGTCGTTCGTTAGTTCGTTTGTTTGTTTGTTCCTTCGTTCGTTTTGACGGTTTCGTTTGGTAGGTTTTCAGTTTATTATCCTGCAGAGTAGTTTCGGATTGGATTTGGTTTGGATTTTGCCCACCTTTGGTGAGCTACTATTGTATTTAATATAACATTTGTTTCATTATTATTTGTTCTATTTCTGTGGCTTGTATGTTTTGTTTGTATGCTTTTTTTTCTTAGTTCCGTTCTGTCTTGTCGTTTGGTTTTCTTCTCATTGTTAAACGTTGTAAATATGGACACTCCCCAGGCCGGTGCGTGGCACCGCGGGGGAATGCTTTGAGCTAGCTTTGTGGCGTTTAAATATAAACTCTGGCACTGTGTGATGTGTATGTTAGCAGCACAGGACATTCCCTCCCATTCCTCCCCCTGTCGTCACAAAACCAGTGAACCGAGCGTAGGATTGGCGGAAGGAAAGCTGACACTGCTTTCGGTTGCTTCTGTTTGCTGCAACTTTTCCGCTGCTTTGCTTTGAAACTGTTCAATAATTATTTGCTTTACAATAAACCTATGTTAGAAAAAATTAAAACAAAAATAGTTTCCCTTTGCTATTGGCTTTGTTTCCGTTTGTGGTATTGTAACGATCGGGTGCACGTCAGTCGATCGGTCAACCGCAATAAAGCTACCGACGATCGAGCACCGACATCTGGCTGACTGTGGTTGCTGTTTGTTTGTTTGTTTGTTGGTTTGTTTTGCTTCTTTATGGATATTGATTATGTGTCTTTTTTGTTTTACGATCTATTATTTGTTTGCTAGTGTTTGCTTACAGTTTTTCTTTCTCACTTTTCTCTTTGCGATCCATTTGCTGGCATCCATCTCTTGATCCTTTCGTCCAAAGGGTTATTGGTTTCGGTACCTGTATTGTTTTGCATCACACGTCTCACTTCCCAGGCGTGCACGTGTTTATGTCTCTTAGACTCTCTTTACTTCTCTCGCTGCACAGTTTACTTTGTTTCGTTTTACTTCTCTCTAATAAAATATTTAAAAATGATCTCTTGTTAACAACGCTATTTATAGTAGTGTGTTTAAGAAGCTTCCTTTTTCTGCAAATATGTTGCATGGCTTTCGGTTGTGCTTGTGGTTCTACACCTATAGTTTTCCCTCGATTTTTCAAGATTGTGTCGTTTCTCTCTGGATTTGTTCATTATCATTACGGAAGTGGGTAATGGTTCCATTTTACTTACCGTTTACGATCGTATTGCCATGCTGTGCATAGTTACAATACTGGACCGTCGGTTCTGGGGTTGCAATGCAGATCCGTATCGGCAACCACGATATTTCGAGGGTACGATTCATTATCCTACCTTCTTTGTCCCCTCAAGACTACATACGCAATCCGCTATGTATGGTAGGCTTTCGTATGGGCTCCAAGTCATTTGATAGTACCGTTCTTCTCGCTACCATCCAACTTTGAGCAGCTGTTTTCTGTAAATCTCTTTAGTAGACACATATTAATGGATAGACCTCTTGTTGTTTTGCTTAAAACCTACGTTTATGGATAGAAGAGACACACATTTTCACGATACTTGTTTGTTTGGTTTTTTGTTTGTTGATAAATTTATCCGTACGCAGTTTTGCTGCATCTTACTTCCGCTGGGTTTGGATCGTTCGATCGTAGTCTTCTAATTGTCCCTTCGCATATCGGGGCGGATAGGCGATTCTTTAAATTTGGCCTGCACGCCCCCAAGCGAAGGTTAGACATCATTCATTCAAATGTAAAACATATATTTCCCCTCCCCCAGTTTACAATGGCCCGAGAAAAGGTAAATCAAAAACGGAGTTATTGAGTACATAAGAAAAATGGAAGCTGTGCTGGAAGTTCGACAGTTTCCTTTCCAGTTTCTATCTATTGCAAGTATTATAATATTAAAACACCTAATTTTTACGTACATTTCGTACACAGTTGGTTTATAAATCAGTATTTGTACTTCTGATCGTCGAAAGAAAATAAACTAAAGTGAATCACCTGCAGTTGTAAATTTAATTTGAAAACATCGAAAAATCAATATCAAACCCAATGGAGCATAAAATCAATAAAAAAAGTGAAACACAACAAGCTGTAAAACAAATAACAAGATAACACACGTTGAAATACAAACTGATCGAAACAACACAATATAAAATGATAGAAATAATAAAGTTTTTCTCTGCAGTTTTTATTCCACAACAACCGTTGTCGCTAAACTCTATTATGGTACTGCTTAGCATTACTGAAAACGTTAACATTAGAAACTTAATGCAAGTGAAACTAAACATAACCTACGCGTATGAATAAACATATATGTAATAATATTGCGTATAATCCATACGTAATGCTCGAAATCAACTCAAACGGCTTTACACGTTGCGAAACGCTTTTCACGCTAAATAATATTGCAATCATCCGATCATTCATTCACGGGCGTGGGGCTGCGCCGTTTTTTTTCTATCTTTCAACTTCCTCCTACAACCGTATACCAAGTGAAGCTATAATAGAAGCTTGCGATCGAAAAAAAAAAACATTTTAAACGCTTATATGGTTGAAATCAAATGCAAATCAAACTAGGCACCGTCTAAGAGATTCCTCCCGAAATGGACAGAAAATAACGGATCCGCTACGGTCACGATTTACAGAGGTCTAGATAGACAGCAGTAGAGGAACGGCCAAAAGCTAGCATATCCCGGATGTTGTACCTTGTCCTCATGGCACATGGAAATCCCTCCCGTCTCTGGAGCGCTTGCAGAACCGGATGGATGGAAAACGTTCACTTCACCGTCGTATGTTTAAGCCAAACGTTGATTGAAAAAATATACTACGGTTGGAGATAATGGATTTTAGTTTAAACATTTTGTTTTCGCATTTCGCCATTTCTTTTGGAAACCTTTCCGAAATTCCGCACGACCTGAATAGCGTAACGTGCGCACAGTGGCTAGTGGAACGGATAATTTAGCTTTGCCTAAACAATTTAATTTCGATAACACCTAAACACCTCCCCCTTCCACCGAATTTCCCAGGCCGAAAAATAAACTAAAGGCATCGGGTGAGAGCTTTTTCGCGAGAGAGTATTTTCCACTTTACCTTTTACGATTTGTCTACTTGATCCTTTCTATTCCTTGTGTTTCTTTTATCCTCTGTTTTTTTTGTCCAACAGTTCATTACATTAATTTTGATTGCCTAAAATGTGTTGATACTTCGTTTATGCCTAAAGAGAGAGTGAGAGACAGAGAAAGTTTTAAACCGTTTCTCGACCACAGTCAAAATTTTTAGCTACTAGAATTATTTTTTTTTCATTTATACAAACCGAAACAGTAATTTGAACACCTTTTGTTTCACCGAAAGAAAAACAGATCATTTCTACACCGTTCTCGTAGAGGGAAACCCTCCCCTGGCTCGAACATCACCACCGTGTTGACGTGTCCGCACGATAAATCTCTCACCACCCATTGTTTTTTTTATGTTGATTTGTGAGGTGTGATTGGGTTTTCGCTACGTTTTGCCAAATTTTGCCTCTCGTTCCAAACATCACTTTCCTTTGTATATACTATCTGTTAAAACAATTTTTTTAAACATTTGACCTAAACAGTTACACTTTTTGTTCACTCCGAAAGTTCGATTGTATCGTTTTTTTTTGTTTTTCATTCCTTCCCGTTCACCAAACTCATCGTTCACTGCCTTCGTATTTTTTGGTTTTTGCTTCCAAAGATTTAGTTTAGCGTTCTGTTTCCTTGTTTTTTTTTCTTCTTCTTTGTGTTCCTTTCCCTTACCGTACCCCGAAACAGTTTTTGCGAAAATAAAATCATTAATTTAGAAATACTTTCATGTTAGTTAGTTCTTCTTTTGTTTTCTTCTCCCTCTATTCATTAATTTTATGTGTGGTTTTGTGCTCACGTGTGTTCTTTGTTTGTTTTAAATTTTTTTATCACAGTTCTTTTGCATCCTTTACTTGCGCTTGCAGATTTTTTTTTCGTTTCGTTTTCCACGTTTTCCACCCCGACGCTGGCGCTTGTACACATTTCGGTCAGTAGCAGAAACAGAAAAGAAAAGGTGAGCAAAGGCATAAAATGAAAACGGAAAATACAAATGGTGTTGATACATTGAAAAAGTCAAGTAGTTCAATACAAAACAAGCTTTTCCTTGCTAAAAACAATTCCTTCCAATAAAAATAATAGAATTTTAAAAGTTATAACTGCGCCAAAAACACAAATAAATAATGAAAGGAAAGTAAAATGCGCCTTTTCGTAACACATTATCACTAACCGAAATGCAATCAACCCTCTTTTTTCCGATTGCTGCTACCATTGTGCATTCCTTTAAATCCTTGCGCCACCCACCGTCAGATCCTTTCGCCCGTTTTTTTTTTTTTAATTTACGTTTGCATGATCTTGGTTACTTTATGGCCCCCCCCCCCCCCCTTTGCCTTTGCCGTTCGTTAAATAATTTTGCATAGCCAAACATTGCACGTGCCGCTCACCTCACCTAATCGTTTACTATTAAAAATAAAGTTTGTTTTTTGTTTTCCTTGTTTTCATTTTAGTTATCATCAGCCTAAAAGTTGGTAAATTTGATTCACACGAGACCACAGACGATTGCAACCGTTACTAGATATACAGATATTTCACAACTTCGCCAACTGCGTGAAACAGTTCACTTTAACTTAGGGTAACCTAACCTGGGACACACTCTACAAAAAACGGATGTCAAAACCATAACGTAACCAACATAGGAGAAAAACGACATATCGAGGAATTTGCACATCCTGAGCCAAAACAAGAGATCCCTCGGTGCAGGTTGCTTGCCTCCACACACCGTGTGCGCCTTTGTCGCTGCCCGCGTACTCCCTATGCACCCCTAAATGCAAACATTAAAATAATGAAGGTTCTGTTGCATTAATAAATCGTAGTAGTTATTTGCACTCTCTTGTTTTGCCTTTGCTTATTTTCGACTTTTCCCTAACATTTCCTTTTTCCTTCCTTTATGTTCACCTTCTTGCACGCGGTTGTTTGCTTCCCCCTTGTCTTCCTCGCCGGAAGTATAAATTCGAGATTGGTTCCTCTCCTGTCCGTTCAACTTCTTGTTGTTTAACATAACGTAACATCTCTTATGCTGTGTCTCTTTTACATGTCGCAGCGATTTGCGTTGTACCGTTTTATCCTTTTTAGACATTTTTTTCTTAACGGTTTTCCATATTTTCTCTCGATGAAAGTTGAGAGTTCGTTTATGCGTTTCCTTTTTCAGGCTTTTCATTCCTTTCGCTCATTCATCCATCTCATTTCCAACTGTCACCGGTTAAGGTGCCCTCCTTTGGTAATCGATTGAATGACATGGCACACACGTTCCAGTTTTCCTCACCATCGCCCTTATTTTTTCCACGCTCGAACCTTTTTCCACACGTTTCCGTCCCCTTTTTTTCATCAAATGATTGTTGCAATACACACCCCTTTACACTCTCATGGCACGCGTAATTTGTTGCACTAAAGATCTTGCTCATCATTATCGTCTACATCGTCCTGGTTTTATCTGCGTTTTGCGTGACTAATTATATTTAACGATCAGCATTTGATGCTTGCAAATATTAAATTCTGTGTAAAGTAAGGAAAAGAAAAAAGAAACAGTTAAAAACAACTCAATCTAAACCATAACACCGCGTGCTGGCTCTACCCGGCTCGAACGTTACGTTTTGTCCAGCCGGAAACGAAGAAAAACTCCACACCACACCACCCGTGCGTCTGGTGAAACAATATATGGAAGGACACCAGGATATGCCTCACCTGCTGCTACCTTAGGCTCACGCTGCACATTACGCTACTATATGTATTGGATCCTATTGTATTGATTGTTCTGTTGTCTGCTGTCTGGAACAGAAAAATTGAACGCTACAAGGCACTTGACCGGCGGCTGGTGGTCAGGTCCCAACGGAAGAAAAGAAAAGGAGCTGCCCACGGGACGCGGACAGTTTTGGACCGGACTATTGTTTTGTGTGGTTAGTTGCTTTAAATATTTATCACGCCACCACTAAAAACCCGCGCCGTGTGGCACCGTCTCGGCTATCCTGTTCCTGTGCTATTGTTTTTTGTTTGGTTTTCAATTAATTACAGTGCAGCAGGGTTTTTTTGTGTGAGCTTCCCGCTGCAAGTGATTCTTTAACTGTATATACTGTAGGTACTAATTAACAACTGTATATTGTTCTATCGATGGCCGGAGCAGCATGATGCTGCCGCGGGACAGCTTTCCGGTTTTATTTTAAACTATTGCCAACGCGTGCGTCCCCCTTGCAGCCTTCGACTGTTCGAGTAGGGTGAGGTGGAGCATCAAGAGGGTTGAAAAGTGTTTGATATACAGTAACTTCCCAAAGGTGTTCGTACAAAGTTGATCGTCTCGTTTGGACCAGATTGATTTTTCCTTAGCCGGCAAATTTGGGCTCATGATGTTAAGAAGCTCGCAAAAACAGTTTAAATTAATACCTTTCTTCATAATCGACTCGGCTTATTGACCACAACCATCTTTGAGCGCGATAATTCATCAGCACGATTTAAAAAAAATTTCAAGAAGCGTAGAGAAGGTTAAGGTTTAGAATAAAATCCATTAATTATTAAAACACTAAATTTTACAAAACATAAGAATATTAAAGAAAAACCCAATGAATCATTTAAGAGAGATTTCGTAAAAAAAATTTGTCCATTGGGAAAAATTAATTTTGTAATAGGCTGTGAAGCATTCTGAAGGAATTGTTTCCATAGCCAACGTGATGATCAACTTCTTACGAACCATTTTGGTAGTAACCGATAGTGATAATGTATGTGTGAGGGTGTTCTTGTGTATATGTGTGTATCAGGTTCCGGTGAATAGCTCGGTTGTTAAGTAACTCAATTGCACTACGATCTCCTCAGTGATTTATTCTATTGATTTGTTATGGGGGAACGATTAACTATTTCCTGATTCCCTAGTACTTCCCGGTCCCTTTTTTCTTTAATCCTTTGTTCTTATGTTTGTGTGTGTTTTTTATTACTTTACTACTCTTTTCCCGAGTTTTCTATCACAAGAAAATCCTCCATCACGAACGTTGAAGGTTCGAGCTCCATGCAAGGATTTGCAGCAAATCGGGACCGTTGCGGGAAGTTTGGGTTGTTCTGTTGTGCAGTTTAAAAAATGTGTTCTCAATAGGAAAAATAGCACCATCTGATTGACGTTAATATTGTAGCCGAGTTGCAATAACATCCTGTTCGTGTATCTCTAGTGTGCTGTTGTATATTTAAAAACGTGTGGCGATACAACGAGCTGCTTCAACCGATAAAACCTGGGGCTGTTGGGTTGGATTGAGGAAAGGAAAATAAACTATCTTTGCCGGCAAACGCCGGGGGCTGCTGGGGGAGGGTGGTCAGCACCGGAAAATGTGCTGCCGGAGTTTGACTAACCTTTGACTATTAATTACTATCACTATTTCAAATCCGGTCTTGCAATGGCGTAAACCGTGGTATGAGTGTATGTGTTGTGTGTGTGGGTGTGCCTGTGCGTGTTCCAGTGGGTTTTGTAACAATGATTTCTGTAGATTGCGATCAGGTTTGGAGGCTCCACCATTACTGTAACCATTCCCGCGTCTCCCCACCTCCCCGGATGGCAGAGGTATATCTTTTACTGTTTATGCTTAACTCGCTAAAGGTAGGAAGGAAGATGCGGATCACCTCCCGCCCCGGGATGGCAAGTGAAGCAGTCCTGTTTTTTGGGGTGTGGTTAATGTCTACGTACAATCAACTATATTTATATATGTAAAAATCAAAAACTAAAAATTAAACGAAAAAGACAAACAATAATCAACGAAATCAACTGAATCAAAACGAATGGACAAACTTATACAACTTCGAGCGCGTGCTACGCACTCCCGAAGGTGAGGCTCTAATCTAGTAAAACAGTCGATCGGGCGCTGTAAGATCGTGTAGTTGTCACCATTTCGCCCGATGTTCACAGCGAGCACCGGATTTTTTTTTTGGGGGTTTTCCTTTCCGAATGTCCTCTTTTCCAGCGCATCCTATTTTGCTTTCCGCTTAGCGTCTGGTTTTAGTTTGTTTGATTTTTCCTGTCGCCTTGAGGTTTTTTTTTGTGTTTGCGCGTCCTACCACTCGCTCGCGTTCGCCTATTGGTAACCAATTGTTTGCTGAGGCGCTCCAAAGCGCGTCTCTAAATTGCTGACTGTCCCGGACAGCATAGGGTTGGCGCATTTTGCGCACTATACTTAGTCCTTTGCCTGTTCTGTATTCCTGCCACAAATAAAAATATATATATATATACGTTTATGTGTAAGAATATATACGTGTTGTTTGTTTTATGAACAACTGTTCGTTTGCGGTTTCGCACACTAAACTGTGGATTGTTGTTGTTGCCTGAAGGTGGCACCCGGTACCCTTCGAAACCCCTTCCTTCCTTTCAAACCGTACTACCTTCCCACCTGTGTCTCTGCTTCTGTATCTGTTCGCTTTCAGCGATCCTCGACGAGGCTCGTGGAGTTCCACCAATCCCCTCCCGTCGTTGCACACGCTCAATCCGATCCACAGTTTTATCTCGTTTTCATCCCCTAGCGGCTAACGTTCCCTTTCCCGTGATTTTCCCTATCAGTCTTT